>JARJDT010028904.1:0-11789 GCA_030264655.1 Leptusa sp. GC000079
ACAACCAACAACTGATGCAACTTGCATGAATGAATAAAGTTCTTCAAGATGTTAAAAAACAGAAAAAAAAATTTTTCAGAGTTTTCTTAAAACAGTTTCTTGAGTTAAGTTGAGACGAAAAGCAACTAATGTAAAGTTGCGCGCTGAGTTAAAGCGTGAGTAATTACTCATTAAGGGCTGCTACTAATTGCCATTAGTGTGCGCATAATTGAGAGATAAATGAGACGCAACGCGACGGATTCCTGACCTCACACGTGCATCTTGCACGCACCATTTTTCTTCTTAATGTCGTCACACTCTTCGTCTTCGTATCTTCAACTCAAACCAAACCCAAAACAAACCAAAGACAAAAATGAAAATTAATAAATTTAAATCAACAAAAATTAAGAAGTAATTTGAAAGTGTAACTAATTGATTTTTTTTTGGAAATTTAAGTTTAAATCACAAATCTGTCAAAATTTAACATCCGCTCATCAACATCAAGTTCTTAATTTAGAAATTAGACAATTGTAAGATTAAGACAATAGAAAGAGTTGTCATTAATCATTTTTGGGTTCTTTGACAAGTTTAAACTTCCAAAAAGAAAGTTTTAAATTTATTTAATTCCATTTCAATCTTGCAATAAATTTTATAAACTCTGAGAAAAGAACAAAAAGCAAATTCTAAATGTGTTTGAAGTTCACACGTTGTTTTTATCAGTCGTTGTGTTTGTTGATCGAAAGAAGTCGAAGATCGATTGACTCTGCTTCTTAGCCAACAATTAAATTCATTTCAACACGCTTTAGTTTTTCTTCACTGCTTTTTCAAAGTTGCTTTTGAAAGCGCGCGCTTTTGATTTGAAAGCAGAAAACTATTCGTCGTTTATGCAAATAAATAAAATTATTCCCACGCTTTTCGCATTTCTTTCGTTGAAAACTAATATTTTTAGTTAGTTATTAGATTGGTAAGTTGTTAGAAGAAGGTGCAACCGGTGTTACGATTTAATGACTTTCAGTCAAGTTGGAAGCGATCAAAGGAACCACGAAAGTTCGCTCTCGAAACTTCGATAAAAAGTGAACAATAAGCGCTGGAAACGAATCATCTTGCTGAGCTGCAAGCCGAGTGGATCATCATTACTTGACCATTTTTCCATCAACGTCATCCTCTTGCTCTTCGGCTTCTTCTTCTTCTTCGTCTATAGAGCGAAACAATGCAGCACGACAATAAGTCTCATCTTGGGCGTTGATCGAAAATTCATTTCTGTTACATCAAAAAACCGACAACAATGCAACGAAAACGCACAAAGCAACGACTAGAAATTTGATCAATTTTTCGAAAATTACCGGAAGTTCCTACCGAATTCTATTTCGACGAATTTTTAATTAAAATTACAATTGGAAATCCCTAAATGTAAAAAAACAATTAACAAATTTAAACACAAACTGAAATTAATTGAAATTGAAATTGAAACTGATCTCATCTCATGAATCATGATTTGTTGAAAAGTGCAAATCACGTTTAATTGACTCATATAAACAAGATCATGATTGATTTTAATTAAATATTCTTGGGTTGACAATTAAAATTGACTTTAGCAGTTTACTGTTAGGTTCTTGTTGTTAGCGTAATGTTATAATTTTCCAGAATTTCAGATGAAAAGAACTCATAATCAATAGGAAAAGTCAAACGTTCACGTTTACGACAATGCTATAAATATCGAATTTATATGACTCTTTTCGTAGGCTGTAATGGTGTAAAGTTTCACTAGTTTCAGTTTTCAAACACTCTGAAAAAGTTATTGACTGTCGTAAAATGCAACTTTTGCTCAGAATTCTCTCTTTCTTTCACTCATTCTTCATTTAAGTTTTCAAATTTCAATAGTTTGAAAAATTTTAACGGTGATCAATGATTTATTTACTGATTTATGTTTTTATAACTTTTAAAAATCTTGCAATTTTTTTTTGTTTAACACGAGAAAACTTAACAAAAATTAATGAAAATCGAGCTTCTCTTTTTCTTTCACTTATTTCTCATTTCAAATTTTAATTGTTTGAAGAATTTTGAAAGTGGTCAATGATTTATTTACTGATTTATGTTTTTATAACATAAAAAAAATCTTGCAATTTCTTTTGTTTAAAACGAGAAAACTTAAGAAAATTAATCAAAATCGTGTCTGGGGTGCAATTGAGTCCCCAAAGTTGCTTAAAGTCAAGAAATGTAGACTTGTTCGTGTTCGTGCTCTTCAGCAAATTGGTTAACAATGTGCCGTCGGTCTATTGAGACTGTCGTCACTATATGATTTGACAAAAATATTGCCCCCAATATAAACGAAACTAGACACAAAGCAAACAGACTGCAATTGCAATTGGAATAAGATAGAAAAAAGATAGTAGTTGATGGTTGCAAATGGTTACCCATGATGGCCAAGCAAATACAATTAGAATTTTATTGCAGCGTTTTGAAAATTTTCAATTTATTGTCCTGAAAATGGGCAAAAAGTCGAAGCGTGACACCGAGAAGAAGCCTTTTGACTTTTTGCTTTGGCAGTTTCTTCAGTCAAGTCTTCATGTCTTTATCAACTGTTAGTCAAAATCCAAAATCCAGGAAAATATCTATAGAAGAAAGAACAGAAGCAATAAATGCAATTTGAGATGCGAACTGCAAACAAACAATCCATGCTGTTTGTGTATGCAAGATGACAACGTGAAGAGATAATTGAAAATCAATTTGTTTGCTTCGTTTCTGTTGAAATTTGTCCGAGAACTCTTCTCGCCAGGGGGTTGGCAATTTGTCGCGCTACCGATTGTTTGCCGATTGTCTTCGTACCGGAACAAAATTGCTTTCAGCACTTTTTTTACAATTTAAAAAACAAAATTCAAAAAATTAAAGTTGAATTAAATTGAAACTTGTAAATCGCACTGATGAATAAAATTGCTGATTGCGTAAGTGCAAGTTTCATGGCAATTTGCATTGTTTGTGGCTTTGGCGCGTTGGAAGTGACACTTTGTTGCAACATTTTCTCTTGTTGCCTGCTTTTTACCGTCGAAATAATAAAAATGTTACGAAATTTTCTATTGGCTTCAATGGGACAAAGTGCGGGAAACGTTTCATAACAACAACTAACCACATTTAAACTTAGTTTAAACTAGCAAAAAAACACTACTACAACAAAAAAACTACAAAAATAAACTGAATAAATTGTCATTGCTTTTTTACATGTAATTTTTTTAATTTCTTCTAAAATCACAAATTTTACTGTATTAGGTCAATGAAAATTAAATTTTTAAAATTTCTTGTTTTTTGACATTGTCAATGTTGAATTGAAAGTTTTAGTAGTCGTAGGCGTTCGTTTTGAGCTTCATTCAATTATTTGATATAAAATTATAGCGGTGCAGGCGTGTCGTAGTTTTTGCTACAAAACTAGTTCTTGTAGCGGGTTACCATAAGGTTACCAACGAGGACCACGCTTTATTTACCACGGAAACGAAACGAAGACTTGGAGGGGCTCAAATGTTGGTCGACGCCTGTTGGCACGAATAATGAAATAAATTGAAGCTGTTGCTGCTGTTGCCTCCTACTCGTAATTATCCAACAACACCTACCTGCTTTTTTGAAACATTGTTGAATGTATTCGACACCGTTGAGACCTTCCTTCTTCCTTGGGCTTAGGCCTTGATGGCAAGTTGCTTCAGTTGCGAAGATTGCCCGGCGAGTTGCGGACGTGATTCCTCCAAGTCCAAGTGTCCACGGCGAAGATTACGCACATTTACACCAGTTGAAGTTGACGTCTTAGCCGACGGACAAGCAATCTTCAAGATTTACACAGTTAAAAGTGATAATAGTTTATCGTTTAAGTTTGTGTAGTGATCTTAGGCAAACATTTCAAAAAGTGCGCAGAATTTTTGACCTTTTTTGAATTGATTCTTGTTTGTGCGATTTGAAACCGGAAGTGCTTCAAGCAATGACTGTTACTGGTAGCTTGGGAATTATGCATAGGCCTTGTTTCTCTGGATATCCTTTTCAAGGTATTTTCTATTTGATTTTGAAATTTACCAAAATTTTGCGAACGCTTCACGAAGTTTGAAAAAAGAAGTTTCACTTTTATTACGCGCTCTATTTGGTACTTTTTCTATACCAATAATAAACCTTTAATAAACTAAGATAAGATTGTGAAACGTTCGAAAGCTCACAAATTTACGACATGTAATGATTTCAATAATTTGAAATCTATTTCAAACCCAAAACTATATAACTTTCGTCGAAAGAGGGAAACGCGTTTTTCTCTCTTAAATCTCTTAAATCACGAAGATGACCTGAAGCGACGTTCAAAGCCCAATTTTACGGTTTATAATCATTTATTACTACTGTCATAAACACCCTTAAAGAA
Organism: Leptusa sp. GC000079; assembly: GCA_030264655.1. Taxonomy (NCBI): domain Eukaryota; kingdom Metazoa; phylum Arthropoda; class Insecta; order Coleoptera; family Staphylinidae; genus Leptusa; species Leptusa sp. GC000079. The sequence goes on from JARJDT010028904.1 coordinate 4,367, forward strand.
TCCACAATTTTTCAATATTCAAATCATGCGAAAAATCATAGTCGAAAATCAAAATTTTTTTGGGGGTTCAAATTAAATTAATGGTTGTTCCCAAATCTAATTGCAGGTCAAGGACGTGTTAATCAACTAGGTGGTGTGTTCATCAACGGTCGTCCATTACCCAACCACATCCGATTGAAGATTGTTGAAATGGCGGCTTCCGGCGTTCGGCCGTGCGTCATCTCAAGACAATTGCGCGTCTCTCACGGTTGCGTCTCAAAGATTCTCAACCGATATCAGGTAAGTCCCAATTTCCAAATTTAAAACACTATTTGAAACACAATTTAAAAACGCGCAATCAATTTCGATAAACAATCTGCAAAATGTAATTTGATACTTGACTTGTGACTTGTTACTTGGCATTGGTAGTTCCGAATACCACGAAAAGTAATAAACTCTCGGCTCGCGCATAATTCAATTACGAATTTTGTGGCGTTTTCAAGGATTTGCTGTAATCAGTGATTGTTTTACTAGGAAACAGGTTCGATAAGACCAGGTGTTATCGGCGGTTCGAAGCCGCGCATCGCCACACCCGAAGTAGAGTCCCGCATCGAGCAGTACAAACGGGACAATCCCGCAATCTTCAGCTACGAAATCCGGGACAGGCTGGTCAAAGAGGGCATCTGCGACAGGAGCTCAGCACCCAGCATCAGCGCAATCAGCCGCTTACTTCGTGGTGGACGAGGCATCGACTTTGAAGGTACCCTCACAATTTTCAAACTGTTTGCGCAAAATTTCTGACTTTTCTTCGATGCTTTGGGGTAACTTGATACGTCGTGTAATTTTCTAATGAGTTTTCTGGACTGAGATTTGTGGCACCGACAAAAGGGACCACCTGGTGAGGGCGGCACCTCGCCCAAAGTTGTGAACTTTGCGCGTCGTTTTCTTCTTCTTCGTGCGTTGTGTTGCGCTGTTAAAAAGCAAATCCCACAACATCACCCACAGGCATGCACACCACGCACATAAAACCGTGTGTCGGGCCACGCTTGGTTTCCACTTGAATTAGTCCACTCACACTTGCTCGTAAAAGATTCCCAAAAAGCGCAATAAGAAACAAAGAAAAGAAGTAGCTTGGGACTAGCTCAAAAAGAGATCAATCAATTCGGATTTAGGAATTTTGATAGCTCCTAGTTTATTATGTCTTAGGTTCTCTTAGATCAAAGATCACCCCCGAACCCAACCCAAAAGGTAATTAAGAAGCTAAATATACAGAGTGTTCATAATTAACGTCGATTTATGTGCTGAAAGTAAATCTGACCTTTGACATTTTGATATATCAACTAATAAAACATAAATTAATTGATGAATTCTTGTCTTGCAATTTTTATTCAATTTCTTTAAATTTCTCGATATTTCAATAAAAATTTCTTGAAAACGTAATCTTGTCTTATATTATTGATTTGGATATTTTCTAAGTCTTCAAGACAAGACTTGTAGAGTCTTGTTCAAGAGTCTTGTAAAACCCGAGACGCAAGTAAACAAACTAACAAACAAATGGTGCCTTTTAAATTCGCAATGCGCATGCGTTTCCATTACAACACTTGTGTTCCTAAGACAATCTTAGAAGTATGATTTGCAATGATTTTAATTTTGAATTTATAAATCCATCTTAATTTGTGAAAGTTAACTGCTGTCGAATTAGTTTGATTTTTTTTCTAAAGAAAAAAAAAACAATAAACAATAAAATAGAAAACATCGAAGCAATAATGCAATGAAAAATGGCCACCGGAAGTTGTTGAAAATACAATACCTAGTGGCACAGACGCCTTTTGTAAAACACATTGGTAAATAAAATGCCCACATTTGTTTGTTTTCGAATCCGAGGTGGGTCCGGATAGGCTGATAGACGTGCTGAAATGACGAAATTATATCAAATTACATGTTACAATGGAATAATGAATAGAGCCAGGCAGTTGTCGGCAACAATCATTGGACGATGAAGCAAACACGCCGAACAAAAAAAAGCCTCATGCCGTTCGAAACCATTCATTCATCTAATAAACACCTTGTTCTATCATGGCCACACGAGTAAACAACTATAGTTTTCTAATGAATATGTTAAAATCCACAAACTAAACAAGCCAAAATTGATATAGAAAGGCGAAAAAGGTAAAAAAGGAAACAGAGGAAGCGGAACAAAAGTCTCACACTGAAGGCTATAAATTACACAATCACCTAGGGTGCTAGTATGCTAGTGTTAGCTTGTATTAGGGTGGGCAACAATTAACTAACCGCAAACAAGGACTACCAGACCAGGAGGACCATACGAGTGTGTATCGATGCCATGACGAATCGCGTTTAATTTTCTTGTGCCGAAGCAATAGCTTCCTGCCCGTGTGTCAAAATGTGAAATTTAGGTAATTTTGATCAATTGTAGCCCCACTATTTTAGGCTGGCCAACAATAAAACCGCTAGTTCTACATATTTGTTGTTTTATTTGTGTGCGCTTCGCATTTTTTGTGCGCGCTTTGTTTTTACACTTTTTGCTGCACGCGGCTTTGTCGGCGTCAGTTTTAAGTAAATTCCAAAGACGAATACGAGTTAAGTCGGATAATTGCAGTATAATATCGTCATCGTCACGGTAACTGAGTCGAAAAATGGCCGCGTGTCTTGCAGCACTTTTCGTCCTTCTCACTCAGTTCTCACTTTTATCGCGCTTTGTTTCGCGCGATTGTTCGCTGAGAAACTTTGAAGTCCGCTCGGCTGGAGGAGCGTAAATTGTTGCTGCCTTTTGCCTTTTGCTGGTTGCCTTTTGTTGTCACGTCCTTTGTTTGCTCGTGTTTTGCGTGCGCGCAATTTCATTTTTATTGTTACAAGGTGACTTACATCAAGGTGGCAAAAAGCACCACAAAAAAACATCCAAGAAAATGACCATTAATAGACATTGAACATCGAACACCAAACATCGAGTATTTTCAATTTCACTTTGTCTTCGCATCAAATCTTTGTTCTTCTGTTCTTCAATTTCGTTTCCCAGTTTTTAGTTAGTTTCAGGTGTTATTATTTGGTGTTAGTTATATAGGGTGTGGTAATGGTAATCGACTAACAATGACGTGGGCAAATTTTAGTTCAAATTTGAAATTTTCTTCTAGACAAAGAATCCGACACTGAGCAAGCCTCCGATTGCGAGTCTGAACCTGGTATTCCTCTGAAACGAAAACAGCGCCGCAGTCGCACCACGTTCACAGCGCATCAACTGGACGAGCTCGAAAAAGCTTTCGAACGCACGCAATACCCGGACGTGTACACTCGCGAGGAGCTCGCCCAAAGGACCAAACTCACCGAAGCCAGGATCCAAGTGTGGTTCAGTAACCGGCGCGCCAGGATGCGCAAACAATTATCGTCGACTTCCTCGTATGCTCCTTTGGGAGTCGTCACGAATCCTTACACCGGAAGTGGAGGTGGAGGAGGCGGAGGATATGGTGGTATGGCGGCCGAAAGCAGTGGCTACTCATCCGGTGCGGTCGACATTTACCATTCGCATTCGCATTCGCATTCAACTTCGCCGAATTCGTTGCTCTCTTCACATCAATCAGCATACCCAGCGCATTCCATCTACTCACCTCCTCATGTTGGTATGTCTGTTGGTATGATGTCCTCGTCGCTTCCGGTCCATTCGCCGACCCATTCGAACCATTCGAACTTACCAACTTATTCGTCCTCTTCCTATCCTGTTGCTTTGAACAACAATAATCCGAGCACTAACAACAAAGAGGAAGAGATTCCTGGTACGTCCGTTTCGCCGAACAATCTGCATCCGGCACATCCGCATTATCCTTCGCCGACGCCCAACCTTCCTCCGACGCCCAATAGCATGGTGACCATCCTGGGTCCTCACAGTGGTAACTCCACTTCGAACAATAACAGCAATAACACGAACAACTCCAATGATGCGCCTGCATCCTGTCAGCAGGACACCCTCAACAACAATCTGCAACTGCATCAGTGGCATCATCAGCATCTTCCGGCGCAAAGGGAGGCGAGTCCTCCGCAAGCCGCTGGTAATGCAAGCGCGCAGGAAATCAATTCGTTCGGGCATCATTATCCTCATAATTTGACTAATTTGGGCACGGCGCCTAATTACATGAATGTTAATCATGTTAAAGGGTTCGGGCATCATCAAGCTTTCTATGGCTGGTACTAAAAAGCGTTATTAACCGCGAGATTGACTCTATATTGTGTGAAAAGTGATGAAGACAACATGTTTAGAAAAACTTGTGACGGAAGAATGAAGGAAATACCAAGAGTTCTTAGATTAGTTCAACCAAACTCAAATCCAAGTGAAAATAGCCAAATATTCATTCTAATTAAATTCTAATTACTTATTAATTACGTTTGTTTAGTTAATACGCAGATAAGTAGTTTAATTTGTTATGTACCTAATTAATTAATTTTGATTTATTTTCTTGGTAAGTTTGTAATTATGTTAATTTAAATAATTTTAAGTTTTAAGTTTTTAATGCGATAGTTTTAAATTTATAATAAATAAATACCTATGTACAAAATTACAAATATTTTTTTATAATCGAAATATAATTTATTTTGTAGATGAAAAACTCTTGGAAAGAGCAATTTTTGAAGAAAAACATTTCATTTTCATTTTATTTGAAACTGGGTAACCAAGTTTTGCGCTGCCTATTGAGCGTTTCGTGAACATGCAAAACACATAACGCAAAACTTAGTAACTTTCAATGCAGCTGGCGCCAGTAGCATGGATTAAAATGCCTATGGTTTTAAATAATTTAATTTAAATTATTATCTTTTAATTTCTGGCTTTAATAATTATTAATCAACATAAAAACAATACCAATAATTATTTTCCAGACGGTTTCTTATTTTATAAAGCATATAAGTTGATTTGATCGTGACTTTAAACTGATTTGATGAAATCCATCTCATTAAAATTGAAAACGTCGCCATAATGAATGATGTAATAATCTAATAATTGTATTTGAAATGAATCACTGATTGCATCCTTCGCAATCGCATTGCTGCGGTAATGGTAAAATGAAATTATCTAATCGCGTATTCAATCTGTTCCACTTTTTTGCTTGCATTTATGTATTTTTTCTATTTATAGAGTTTATTGCAATACAATCCATATTAACTATTTCTTTGTTAGGATGCTTGCCATTAAAATTATTAAAAATACAGGTAGCGGAAGATCCGATCAGATAACGAAGCAGAAAATGCCAGAAATATAACATCTGTAGCAATAACAATTGATCGCATGTCATTACAATGGTTTTTATGTTCGAAATGCGCTTTTGATAACATGATGTCAATATAATGAAGGTATAAAATGCGTGGATGAGTTTGTCGAGAGTGTCACTTTCATTTAAATCTTTGTTTCTTCGTGTCCACGTCCACGTCAATTACCAATAACAAAGCAGCATGAATAAATTATTAATAATTGCAATTTGTTGTGCATTAATTAATTTTTCGGTAGTTTCATCAGCGCCATATAACATAAAGGTATTAATTGATTTTATAATTTGTTTTTAAATTTAATTATTAAAAAATAAAATGTTAGGAAAGTTCAATGCTGGATCAAATTATAAATCCAGCAAGAAGTTGCATATTTTGGATATTTAGAAGAAATCCTCCTCCTTCAACAGGTAAATTCCAATTTAAATTTAATTTTAAAAAAAATTAAATTAATTAATTGCAGAAATGCCGGTAACAGTAGCAACATTGGCAGTTGAAGCTGCTGGCGATGCAACAACGACAACGCCATCACCAACAACTACAGGAGCGGCCGAAGAACCGGAAGTTTAAAAATTTCAACCTTTTTTTTAACGGTGTGTTTGAAAATGTTTGAAAAGTTTGCATTAAATAAGTTTGAACCTTGCTTTTTAAACCACTGATTTGTGATTTTTAATAAAAATAAATTCAAACTTGATTTTTATGGTGATTTTGATGGTGATTTTGATTTAGATTTCGACCGAACACTTGTTGGATCTTTAACCTTTGTCCTTGTAGCATGCTCGCATGTGCACATGTGTCTGTTACAACCGACTGATAATGATAAGAAAATTGTTAGGCTCTAGGCTGAGCCAAAGTGCCAGAGTTCACCAATCAACAATGTTCGTTTTTTACTGTTAATGCCTATTAGATAATAATTTTATTAAATAAACTAAGATTCAATAAATTCAGTAAATTATTCACTGTTGTTTATTAACCAAGTGTGTCGAAACTGATGCTGTGTCTGGACCAACAATCATAAACTTAATGACAGTAAAATAAGAATAAGATTTAAACGGGTTGTGTGCTAATACTAATTTAAATTTAAGAAAATAACTTCTACAAGAATTTGGTGAATTTGTGATCACGCATTTTCTAGATGTCTCGGCAATCGTCAAATATTAGTTTGTTTTTGAATCGTTGTCAACTACGTAATTTTTCGTTGATATCTTTGTAATTTTGTCATTAACTACTTAACTTATCAAACCATTTATTTGAAATTTAAATAATCTTTTAAGTACGCGTAATTGCAATTGCAGAGCATAAATTATTCGCGCTTGAAGGTCATCATTTGTTTTAATACACTATCGGTATTCATACTCTGGGAAGTCGAACTAAAGCAACAATTTTTCGCCAAAAAACTTAAAGAACCAAACTGGTTTTCATAGTGCGGTTAAATATTAATTAAAGTGTTGGCATTATTTAAGAATATAAATTTAAGAGTGCGGGAACCATTCAGAGTTTGATCATTGTGTGCCATGGACTTGTATAATTATGAAGAATATAATATTGTAAGTACCTAATTTTTGAAAAATATTTAATAAAAAGTTCTGTTTTGTTTTACATGATAAAATTTTAATCTAATTGTTGGATTTTTATTGCTGATAAATTCTTTGATGTGTTTTTAATTGCAAATATTGATTTATTTCAAACTTCCTCAATTTGAATTTTGTTCTGTTCAATTCAATATTTTGCTTATTTAATGTTACTGCAAGCATGTTGTGTGTTTTGTTAATATTGTTGTTTTTGTTGTTGTTAATGTTGTGTTGTTGGTTTTCCTTTTCCAGTGAAACTGAAAGCAAACAAATGTCGATTAAAATGTATGATTTTAAAGGGCACAAATTTGAACGAGACTATATTGAAATTGTACGTTTGTATTGTTTACTTTTTGCATGTTCTGTTACTAAAATACTAATATTTTTTTTGAAAGATTATTAAAACATTAATCAATTAAATAGGCTGACATGATCTCCGATTCTGGGTACATCCTAGAAACGCACAAAAGCATTCAAACCAAGGATGGTTACATCCTGACATTGCATCGCATCCCGCATCCTAAAAACGGCAACTTTTCCTCGAACATAAAACGCCATCCGATTCTGCTTATGCATGGGATGCTCGGTTGCACCGGGCATTACTT
>JARJDT010028924.1:0-11030 GCA_030264655.1 Leptusa sp. GC000079
AAAAAATGTTGTGAGCAACACGTGAATAAAGTATTCAAGACCACTTTCCACACTAGTTGCTTAAATAACGATTATTTTGTATGTTGTACAGAGTGATCGAATAGAATTGAAGACCAAGTGAATTTATTGACATAATTTGTAGCGCGAAATTCAACTGGTCTTCAGTTCTGTTTGATCTCCCTGTATATTTCCACTTTAATGTTATGCAAATTTTTCATTTTTCAATTTCAATATTCTTGCAAGTTTCATCTATCAACATGTCACTTGATCCTGGAAGTGCTCCCGAAGTGCATTGAGTTATGAAATGGTTCCGACCTAGCAAACTTTCATCTCCCAGAGATATTTCTTCTTCGTATATAAATTTTGACAATTTTTCAAATATTTAAATCCCGTTTGATAAAACATTAATTTTAAATCTAAAGTCAGTTTTTGGCATCGCAATGCAACAAAATAAAAACTTTGAATGAAACGCTTTCTTTCATGTTTCAGTTTCAACTGAGAACTGATGCTTTCGCCTTTCAGAGCTTTTGCTTTCATAAAGCAAATGTGAAGCAAATGTGAATGATAAACGAAAACGAATTTTTTAACAAACGTGAATATGTAATATGAATGTGTGTCAAGCTCAGAGTTCGTTTTATCAAAAGCAAAGCGAAAAAGTATGTCAGTCAAACTCAAAATCAAACGCTTTGTGCTTTATCAATATCCACGGAAATCGGGATGGAAATCATGGGAAATTCATGTATATGAAAGAGGCAAAGAGCAAATAAGTGTGAAAACTCTGCTGAAAATTAGATAAATCAGAGCTCCCAATCGTAAAAATCACACAAGCAATAAAAAGATCAGGATTGCAATTTACGATACAGCAAAAAGCAGTAAATAAATTTGCAAACGCAAATCTTTACGAGTGTTGAGAGATGGTCATGATTTATAAATAAGAATTACTTGTTTCATATGTTTGATTCATATTTATATTTTTTTTTGTTTATAGAAAATGCGATGTTTTTCAAATAAATTAATTCGTTTTTCAAGCCGAACGAATCCGGAAGTTCAAACAAGAACCAGAAACAACTACAAAGTTAAAGTAATTTAAATAAAAAATACACAAAAGAATTCAAAGAATTTCTATATTAAAGGTATAAAAGGTTTAGGTCACGAAAAGGGACGTGTATGAAATATTGAAATGTAAATATCATGAAACAAGAAGAAATAACTCGACGTGAATGAAACACTTTTTAAATTGAAACATGAAAGCCATGAAATAAAACAAAGCCAAAGAAATTGCATTTTTCTCAACAAAATAACAAAACAAAAGCTAAAAAAATATAAGAATTTCAAACACATTAATTTTTCAATCACAATCACAATCGCAATATCAATATTTAATAATCAATGCATTTGTTTGCATTGTCAAGTCAATTAATCTCCTCTCAATCAACTTCCGCTTCCGGTTTCGGAGTCGCTCATCACATAATAAACAAATGAACTTAATCACATCAAACATCAAAGATGCAAGACAATACCTTCGTATTCTTCCTTAACAAGCTTCGACTCGTATTCTTGCAGAGCACCAATGAGCAAAATCCGCTCTTCACCAGTCAGCCGCAGCACTAATTCCTGTGCCTGAAGTTTATTTAATCCTTGCGTAGTGCTCGTCGTCTCGGCTCTGCCGCCGCTTCCGGCTAATCGCCGAGATAATCCAAGCGCGCGTCTTGTCGTCCAACTTGTTATTACGTGATTATTTTTATATGCGGGCGGACAAAGAGGCGGTAAATGCTCGAAAATCGTTATCGCGCGCCGCTGTTTGTTCGCCAAACGCACAAAGCGACTGCACATAATCGTTGCCATCATTTACTAATTTTAATTGTTTTCGTTTGATAATCATGGGGCGGTTATCGTCGATGGGGCATAAACATTTTAGTTGGCAATCATCGGCGCGTAAATGTTACACTAAACGCACACCGCTCGCAGCAATCATTCGCGCACGCTAAATTCATACTGATTCTGATTCTGATTCATGCTGAGGACTCGCAGGAGATGTGGGACGGCTAAAGGACGAAAACATTATGGGAAATGAAATGGGATGCGATTACGCCAGTCCAGCTGCGGCGGCACACTGCATGTATCCTTATAAATTCTGTAAAATACACAGTGATCGAAAAAGATTGAAGCCTGGTTTAACCTAGTTATTTGCCAGCGGGAAAATTATCCAAGTATTCAAGGATATTTGATCGTTCGGTATAATTTGAATGACGTAACTTTCGCGCCTGCGCGAAAAGGCTGAAAGCACGTGGTTGAATGTAGGCTACTAGACAGACATTTAATATTTAAATGCCTTTATACAGGGTGTTCATATAAAAACAGCAAATTTAAAATTCAATTATTTCTTTCAACTGTGTACAAGTAACTTTTATAATAATTGTAAAACTTTAACTGCATGCAAGTAACATTAAAAATTTACTTCTAAAAGTGTCTATAAAAATATTTGAAACAGTTAAAAATACATTTTGAAGGTTATGATAACATTATCACCATTGATTATCACTATTATTTTATCATTCATGGCAAATTTGGCAATCACTAATCGTATATTTTCACCATTTAAATTTGATTATTGTCTTATCATTATCTAATTGCGTAATTGCTTTAAATTCTAATACGTACGTAATCAGTAATATGAAGTAATACCGGAATACTTTTGTTTTAATTTATTTCGTTTGGCTTATTAAATGCATTTTCTTAGTTTCAATTTTTTAAATTAAAAATTTGTACTGCTTGTGTTCATTAGTCTGACTTCTTATTCAGTTTCTGACTTTTCTTTTTGTCTTTTGACTTCTTTTCAGTTCCTGTTCCTGTTCCTGGATAGAGAGCAATCAAAATTAACTGAACAAAACACAGTAATGTGCCCAAAATATTTTGAACCTGCAAAACAATATTTAATTAATCCAGGCAATAAATGATAAAAAACAGTTGCTAAGTAAAAAACCTTGTATATTACAAGTACTTACAATCATAAAATTGTTCAATAAAATAATGCCATACAGTAACCACAGAAAGGAAACAACGAAACCCATAAAAGTCATAGGTAATGGAATACTTGATGCATCTTTACTTTGAATAATACTTTGCTGCAATCGATTATTTAATAAATTTGAGATAAGAAAAACAGTTAATTTGATAACTTACAACTTCAAGTAATGGACTTCCAATCAAGAGCAGCATCATAGCTGTTACAATAAAACTGTACCTGAATTCGACAAGTTCTTCTTTTTCAGCAGCAACGTAAGCAAGCAGCGCACACGCTAAAGCCGTTCCTTTCATTGAAGGAACAATAACTTCATTGTATTTATCGCCGGAATAAGTCAAGTAGAACGCTAGATAAATAGAATTCAGTATAATTGCTGCCACATTAACATTGAACATGTTCGGATCTTGCAATAGAAGTGCAAATTTCAGTAGCAAAATTCCGCTGCAAATACATTACATTTGTTTATTGGACAATTGGTTGTTCAAATTACTTACATAACTACACCGCCAACAAATGGCATTGATGAAGTGCCTTTAGTTGTACCCTTGTTATAAATATCTTTGCATATAAAACCACCGGAAAAAAATTGTAAAATTGTAACAACACTTGCTGTGCTTCCCACAGCATCTTTATGTGGTTGCAGTAATAGTGAAAGGGCTTCCATAATAACGCTAATTTTTTTTGACTACAATTTGATTATTTTACTGACTGTTCAGTATTCACGTGTTTAGCATTCGAAAGACTACGGCAAAATAACTATTTCAATTGATGTTTATTGGTTTTGAGTGTCAGTTACTGACACTGTTCGATATTTGATTAGTCAAGCAGTTAATTTAAGCAACAAACCTTCGGCACTTTGCGTTGTAATTTGTTAATGTTGTAATTTATATCAAGTTCATTGCGTAAATAAAGCGCAAGTCGTCAGCAATCAAGCGCTAACAGAACAAATAAAATTATAATTGATGACGAGCTAGCTGAACAAGTGCAGAAAACTCGACACACGTTCTATTACAACATTACATACTCTCCATTTCAAGTACCAATGACTTGATACATCTAGATAAATATATAGGATCGCGATGTTAGGACGTCATCATTTCAGTAATGAGTAAAAAACATAAAACGCGCATAAAGCTGAGTCCACATCGTCACGATTTGCATTTAGCGGCAATATCTGGCAATTTCATACTGTAACATTTTCAAGATTTTGCTGCATTATTGTAGAATCTTGATTGGCTTCAACATTTTTGTCTCTTTATGAAGACATTTTTTTGATTGGTTGATTTTGTTCATTTTACAACAATCAAATGGATGTGCAGAAATTAACTGTTTTAAAACTCAAAATTCCCCTAAAAATTAACAAATTAGCATAAAAATTGCCGCCATTGTATTGCTTTTGGTGAATAACCAATGAAAACGCTCATCGCAAACTGAAATTAAATCGCAAATCGCGACAGTATGAACTCACCTTTACATTAAAAGGGTACAATATAGGCAACACAATTCGTTCAAGTCCGCGGGCCTTATCTTATCACCCACACATTACACATTTTCAAAACGCTAATAATCGTACACTTTAATTTTGAAATAATACGAATCACGCATGAAACATTACAGATTATAATATGTCAACCACTCAAAAATCCCTGCAAAAAAAGCATAAAAGACAGCGCAAAAAGCAATTACGCGGACGACGATTCGGACAAGTCTTCGGTGCGTACGCACCGCAAGTTTGCGCGTGCACATTATGAAGCACATGAGCATGCTGTGTATGCAATTCCTGCACTTTTTTCAGCTCTTCACACACTTTACATTTATGCTGCTTGTGCTTCTTCCTCTTTTTCTCTCTTTTAATAACACGTTCGGGTTCTTGCGGTTGTGGTTCATTCTCCGGGGATGGCGGATGCAACGATTCCTGTTGATAAGGCGGTTTACTATATTCAAATTTCTCAAACTTTTCACTCTTCATCTCAAGTTGATGTTTTCGTGCAAGAGCGGCACATTCATCACGCTCAGTGTCCGTATTCTCCTCACGGTTATCCTTTTCCTCACCTTTGGATTGAGAATAATTAGTTATACCCAGGGATAAATAGACTGGGTTCGGTTTGCGTCGGCGAAACAAATTACCTAACTTGAACTTTTCCTTGTCTTTGGGTATATTGTGTGGCGCCAGCGGACTCACTTGCATGACCAGATTCTTCCCGCGATAACACTTATCGATAAGGTTCTGACAGACGAGATTGTCGATTGATGTGCCTGTACACGTGCTCGCACAAGTCGTCTGCGATTCAAACTTTTTCTTTTTCTTTAGATATTTCTTGTTGCAAGTTTTATTACTCTTGCTGCTGCTGCAACTCGACTCATATTCTCTCATCGCCATGGCATTCTCGACACATTTCGTGTTTTTCTTAGCTTTGACAACAGTGAGAAGAGCTTTATGCGATCCTTCAACTTCATATAGTTCGTTTTCGCACTTGCAGGAAAACACGTTTTGTGACTGCATAAAATGGTCAACATAATCGTTTTGTACCGGTAATTTTCCATCGTGTTCCTTGTTGCGCAACAAGTCCACACATTCCTGCAAGGAGACTTTTATCGCCTTAATATCGCGGTTTTGTTCGCGCAATTTTTCATTCAAATGTTGAATTTCTTCGTTGGAATTCCTTGAGAAACTAAAAGATTTCGGAATATTGGTAATTTGATATCCGGGGTCCTTTTCCGCAGGATACTTCTTGGTGTGAGTGCGTCTTTTATCACGTTTTCTCTTCCGCAAAGTTTTTGGAATCGTCCTAGTCAAGTTACACAAAGCTTCGGTGCTGAGCGGATCAAAATCATACTTCTTGGGTAAAATTTCCACGATTTCCGGTTCGATTTTACCATTATTGACGCAGGTGTCTTCGTTGCTGCTGAGGACATGATGTAATTCGACAATTTTCGAGCGCAATTCGTCGATTTCGTGCAATTTCTGCGTTATAACGTGTCGCTCGTGATTGCTGACGAAATATTTGCCATCGCGTTGTTTATGGCGATTATAATTAATGGTTTGGCTGACAGGATGCGGGGTTGAGGGCGAACGCTCATTTTTGCGAGGATCTCCAGGATAATTTAGATAGCGGTCTAAATCGATTAAGTCGATCACAGAAACTTGAGGTTTCCGTTGTGACATGAATTTTGCTCACACAACATCTTGAAACAATTAAAAACGTTTCGCAAAACTTCAATTTCTTTTATACTCCAAAAATCCCAACAAAAACTTTGTGTTTTTTGCAAATTTTCACAGCTCAAACGTCATTATTATGAATTTACTGTCAACACTGTCAACTAAAAGAAGAAACAGATAAGAAATAAGTAAAAATTAACTAACTTGATAACAAAATTTATTCAGTATCCATTTTCATGTTTTGTTTCCTATTTTTGTAAGCATCAACATGATGTCTTGCAATTTGATAAAAAACGCAATTTTTCCTAACAGCATTAGCACTTAAAATTCGCTGGTAACACCTTAACAAAGACAAATCGCTTTCCACCGGCGTCAAATATTCGTCAATATTTCCAAATAACTACAAAAAAACACGATTAAACCCTTCAAAACACCTAAAAACTCCTAAAATACTTACATCTTCTTGAGTGACATTAAATATCTGAATAATTCCGGCATATTCGGACCAAATAGCTTTCCGAAACTTAACATTATGTCTTTGCGCAAGCGGAACGAGTAAAAACTGCCCAAAAAGTGTATCCCCGTAACTTACCCCTTGATATTGTTCCAGTAATTGAATGTAAAGATCTTGGAAACTTTTAAGTCCATGAATACCTTTATCAAAATCTAAGTCGCTAGAATGTTGCGCTAAAATTTGTTGCAGACAAGTGCGCAACAGTTGTTGAATTTCGGGAATCAAAAACAACGAATCGCTCCCTAGAAAAGTGCAAGCTAGCCGGCAAAACTTATCAGTTGCGTTTATCATGTTGGCTAAATCCGGAAAATAAGTTTCGTAGATGTAAACCCATCGCAGACAATTGGAAATGATAAAGTTTTGTGTCGATTCGGACACTTTAGATGGCTCAGTGTTTGAGTACAGTGCAATTATCGGGATGTAAACCCAATCTATCGGCATTATATTCCCCAAAGCAATGTTTAATGTTCGTTTTGATGTGAAATCTGGTAAGTTCTGCGAATTATTTTTTATTGATTAATTAACAAATTGATTTGATTTCTTGTGTTAACTTACTTGTTGCAGGGCTAGGATATCAGTATAGACTTTTTGAATATTTTCAATGTTAGATAAGGCACTTCTCAAGATGTCTTCATCTTGTAAGTTTAAATGTCTGAGCAGGACATCGCTCGGATAAAATGTGGTACAAAAAATAATATTGTTGAACAAATATTCAACCTGTGGTTTTTGTTCAGCCGTGAAAATACTCAGAGATTTCACAGCGACTTCAAAAAATAACGACGTTTCCACGTGTTTTTGTACTTGCACAGACATTTGCAACAAGTTAGAAATCATTTTGGCTTCAACTTTCGTGTACCAGTTCGTAGTCAAGTAAAAATTATGCGACAGTTGAATGTTTTTCAAATAACTTTGTATGTTTTCATGGTTTAAACACATTAATTTCAACTGTAAACCGCGAAATCAAACACATTCTTTATATTTCACTTTTTTGCTTAAATGATTATATAAAAAAAAATTGGCTTACATTGTTTGATGTGCAAGTGGCAAGAAATTCGCTGAAAACGCACAAAAATGGGATGCAACTCTTCGTTTGAAGGATTGGCACAATATGATCAGCAGCATCCCATGCAACTGACTCCACACATAATAAATTCGCGCTAGATTTATGCAATTCGTAATTGTTGAGAATGTTCGACGACAGTTTGAGGTTTTCAGTTAGTATTTTGAATGATCTTGAGGCGAGTAGTTTTGAAATGAGGTTATGTACAGTTTCCCAGGGCAATTGCACAGCGGCAAGTTCATTATTACAAAGAATAGTTAACAAACTAAAGAGAGCTGAAATCAGTTGCATTTTACCACACTAAAAAGAGTTTTTCTTCAAAGTTACTTCGCAATAAAAATGTACAAACAGAAATACCGTGTGCACCGTTAAATGTTGAAATTGTGTTAACCATTTGCTCGAACCAAGTTCAAAAATTAACCGAATGTATTCGAAAACACTTTCGCATTTTGTCTTGGTTATAATTTGACCAATCAGATTCAAGATAGCGGAGAAATGTGTTTGTTTGGTCCATGAAGCGTCAACATTTGTGTTTTTCACATGATAATCGACAAGTTTAAGCAAGACAGGACGCAAATTATTGAAATAATCAATGCCCAGATTATAATAAGCGAGAGTTTCCCATAATTGTAACGCTTCAATTTGCAATTTTAAACCTGCCGTGTTTAACGACAGCGATTCGTTTGCCAAATATGATGTAACCGAATCTAATATTTTGTATCTAATAAAAAATTCAAATAATTTACAATTAAATTTCCATGAAAAATTTGAAAATAATCGAAATAGTTACTTATTTGTTAGTTGTTCGGCAATTTCTCGCTTTCTACCACCCAAAACACGCATTAATTTGATTGCTTGAAGAATTGGCGTATTATAAGCACTTGCTGATTTTACTAAAACGATTAAAAAGTTTTTTCATTAGACGTTTTTTGTGTCGTTTGGTAACTATGACGTCACAGTTTCTTTGGTTATATTTTGGTTACTGAAAAATAAATACAACTTTTGTAACCAAAATATAACCAACTATTGCAACAAGAAAACGCATATTGATTTTGGAGTTTTCTTGGGCGTTTGGTAACTGGTTGGTTAATTGATTTATTAACTAACCAAATTCTTTCGAAATATGATAATAATCGCGATACAGCTGCGTTTCATTTTAGTCACTAAAAAATTAAACGAAACTTTTGTAACCAAAATATAACCAACTATTGCCGCAAGAAAACGCCTAATGATTTTGATATTTTTTAAGTATTAAATCAACAAACCTGTAAAATTTTTCGGTATGAAAAATTCGACCACACCCGGTATTAACCGCTCGAATTTCCAGACTTGCAGCGCTACAAAATCAGAATCTCGTGCTAATCTAATCAAAATATCCAAACAATTAGTTATTGTCTCGATTTCTGTCGGTTTTACCACTGTTATGATGTATCTATAAAACCAGCAAATTTAAGATCTAAATTATTACACTTTTACTAAAAAAACAAAAGTCTTACCGTATTCTTATTAGAATGCCGCTGCGAACAAAACACTTGATTAAATTGCTTTCTGCCAATTGTTGGTCATTAACAGTATTGTCATCTTCCCCATCATTGAAGTCAACAGCTAGAACAGGTTGGATCTTCCCTAGGCCAAAACCCAACAAGCAATCTAAGCAAACTTCATCAATGTGGCAACAAAACAAATTGCGCATGGCTTTAATGCAAGCATTTAACGTCGCCGGCGTGTTTTCATCTAGACAAAAACGCAAAACAAAAAATATTTGCTCAATGGGAAGATCGAAAATCCCATCGTAGATGCCCGTCGAGTACAAATTCAAGATGGCGGCGATTGTATTAAGGGCGATTATTTTCTGTTGCAGTACATTTGAGCGCGATAACTGAAAGAGTTCTTGTAAAGTGTACCCAGGGCGATCAGGTTCCTCCCCGTGATGATACAATGTGCGATTGGTTTCTGTCATTTCATTTTCCGTGTAGGGTAAAAGCCACCCATCAAAGTCAAAACGCGCCTCGTAATTTTCCTCTTTGCCTTGAGTTGCTGTTTCCGGTTTGATGTTGATGTTTTTCATCCAGGCCAACTTATTGCTTTCCAGTACATCAAAATGTATCCATTTGTCTGCCTTATTATGGGTCAGCACATCATGAGCACCCTGTATATCTTCAATATTGATTTCTTCCACTTCTTTGTTTTGCTGGGCAATAGCCAATTGTCTTGTTTCAACTTTGGGTTGACTGTGATGTCTTTTACTCTTCAGAAACGCGATTATTGCTGGGTCTAAAGTAGACCTAAGTTTTTCGCGTTCTTCTAAAATTTCTTCTGAAGACATCGTCGACATTTTGTCTAGATTTTCAATATGGATTTCTTTCTTTATTGAAGACATTTCACCACTACTTGTGCTAGAAACAGCAGTTGGAGTTGATTCAACTTCCATGTTGTCTTTGATATTTTCTTTTACAATAGAAGTGCTGGTAGTGGTTGGTTGGTTTTGATTCAATTTGAATTTCTTCATTTGTTGTGAAAATATACTTTGTGAAGCAGTCCCAATGGACGAATCTCGTCTTTTCGCTTGAGGAAAGCCACTTCTTGCAAGTTTGAACTGTGAAACTGCAGTAGTTGGTCTCTTTTCGATGATATTGCCTATTTGCATGTTTGTTGGAATGTCTTCAAAGGTGTTGTTAAAATGTTCTTCAACTTCACTGGTTTTTGGGATATCTAATGGTTTAAATAATTAAGAAATTAAGGAAACTATTTAACTTTAATTCGAGTTTTAAGGCAACGTTCTTACCACAAGTATGTGGCTCATTTTTAGATGTTGGCAAAGATGAAGATGGAACAAGTGTTGAGGCAAGTTTAAAGTCAGTGCTTGCTTTATGTTTCGTGAATTCTTCTTGCAGTTTTAAGAGATCTTCATCGCTCTCGCCAAATTTCGGTCGTTGATACATTGTTGATACGATAAACTATTTTAAGGAAGATTCGAAAACACAACCGGCCCGATCTACAAGCGAACCATTAATTATTTTTGTGTTATGGTTTGTGGTTATGTTGGTTTCAGTTTGGTTGGCTTTTTTTCGGTGTTTTTTTCGCGAATATCGGAAAGCCTTAATAGTTAGGGCAAAAGTGTCTTTGGGGCACTTGAAGGCAATTAATTTTTGCGTCTTTTTTGTATTTAGGACTTTCCTCTATCTCCCATAGTTTCCTTGTTATGGCGATTTTTGTCCTTTTTTCGGTGATTTGTCTCGAATATCTGGAAAGCCTTAATAGTTAGGGCAAA
>JARJDT010028930.1:0-10656 GCA_030264655.1 Leptusa sp. GC000079
CCAAATATTCGCGAAAATCCACCGAAAAATGGACCAAAATCGCCATAACAAGCGAACTAAGGGAGATTCAGAAAAGTCTTAAATACGAAAAAGACGCAAAATTTAATTGCCTTTAAGTTCCCTGGAGACACTTTTGCCGTAACTAGTAGGGCTGCCCAAATATTCGGGAAAAACCACAGAAAATAAACAACAAAATAACAAGCAAACTATTGGAGATACAGAAAAGTCTTAAATACAAAAAACACGCAAAATTTAATTGCCTTTAAGTTCCCTGAAGACACTTTTGCCCTAACTATTATGGCTTTCCAAATATTCGCGAAGAACCACCGAAAAAAGGACAAAAATCGCAATAACAAACAAACTATGGGAGATACAGAAAAGTCTTACATACAAAAAGGCACAAAAACTAATTGCCTTTAAGTTCTTTGCAGACACTTTTGCCCTAGCTATTATGGCTTTCCAAATATTCGCGAAAAACAAATAAAATAGAGACAGAAAACAATTGTTCTTCATTTAGGACTGGCGATGCGTAGATTTTAACTTTAATTTAGCCCTACAAAAAAGCCCAGAGACCAATCCATATATCAAAATTTTGATTTGTTCGTTTAATAGGAATTCCAAATAAAACATTTTTGTATTAAGATTTTCTCTTCGTAATTATCCAAAGAAGGTCGCCACGTGTCGATTATTCGCCGATTAGAAAACAGGCTGTATCTAAATAAATTAAAGTCATTCTAGTTAAATGCTGAATGCAACAGGAATTCGCTCATTTATCCACTATAAAACGAGTAAAACAAGTTAAACCGTGCATGTTCATGTTCAACCTTCCTTCTGCGCTGCAAATAATTGCAATTGCAATGAAACGAAATAAAATTCCAGGAAAGAAATTCATGTACAGTCCCGAAGTTCATAAAATTTATTCTTGAAATTTTCCGGCTAAGAATGAAACTCGTAAAATTTCATTTTATAATGGCGACGTTTTACGATTTTCTTTTCTTTCGCGTTTCTTTTCTTTTATTAACAACATGTATTACATGATATTTCGTTTTGTGTTTTATATTTTACAAGTTTTATTACATATAATTCGGTTCAGTGCAAAAACGTGTGTGGTGTACAAAAGGTTCTTTTCATTAAAATATTCTTTGGTAAAAGTTATTTTCGATTATTTTATTTATTGATTGTTGATCGTTGATGTGTGAACGAAAGGTGACAGTGAAGCTATTAATCTTGCAATCGCTTAAAGCTCACGCTGGGTGTAAGACTAACGTGCATTTATTTACTAGACAACTTGTTTTGACAAGACGTGAATAACAATTCCGGCGTTTTCGCATTCAGACCATCAGTTTTCCACCGGGAGAACGCCATTTATTATGTTTCCTCTGACAATCAACATTCAAAAAGTTATGAATTATTGCATTAAATATTTTTTAAATTTTTATAACAAACTGCGTCAAGTGCAAGTTTCAAGTGGGTTTTTTCAACGTCTGTACTGTTTTTTTTACTGAAACCAAGCAAATCTCAAATCATCGAATTTGGATCAAGTACCTAAGCTGCTTGTACATTTAACCAATTTCAACTTCGACTTTGCAGACATGAAACTTATATTTCCATTACAAAGTGGTTTTGTAAAGTCTATTTATAGACATAGTTGCGTCTACATTTCGCTATGTAAAGTTACACAAAGAGATAAAAATATGAAAAACATTAATTTTAAGCTTAATTCAAATTCGTTTGCAATAAGTAAATGTAAAAACTAAAAATTGAAACGTACAAGTTTTATTTACCTGCCCAACAGACAAACCCAAAAGCCGAGGCAAAGCAGTAAAAACTTGGGCTTTTCAGGGGATAAAAAGCGTAAAACATGCACGTGTTTCAACGCATTTCGTATTTGCGCATCGTGAAATCATGAAACGCGCTCTCAATTAATTTGTCTCTTTCAAATTGCTCTTCGCATCCAACGAATCGGTTTTTGTCCGATTTCAAAACCAATTTATTCGATAGCGAATTACTTTACAATTACAATATTTCAATTCAAATTGCAAAATTTAATTATAAAATTTTCTCGTTTCACAAAATAAACAGAAAACAACTATGAAATAGCAATCCTTGACTAGGATGTAATTAACTATTGCACTTTGTAACTAGAAAGCAAACTTAGATGAGTTAAGAGTTAGGATGACAGAGAGTTGACTTGTTTGGATGATGCAAGTCGTTTGATATTTGAGTAATTCATTATGTAAACGTCTTGTCGCTGTTGTCGTCCTTTGCTTTAACTCGGATGACTCGGCGTCTTGTCTATATTAGATCAAAGCACAGTGAGGTCATCAAGGAACAGCAAACAGATGTTGCTGTTAGCCCACAACCAGCTTCATAACTATACTTTGAACTATACAGAGGGTTCGAACCTAACCTACAAATCGGCACGTTTCAGTGGGAAATATCCGAATTTGCTCCCAGTGGCTTTAGTCATGGGCACGTGCTGCAATATCAGTGTTATTGTTGACTCTAATGTGTCCTCGGTGTCCTTAGTTGTCCTTATAGTCCTGTTGGCTGGTGAACAAACGTCTGTGCAATACATTATGACGTCGTCACGTAGCCAGAGTATGTGAACAATGTGAGCATGTTTCGCGTTAAGAGTAAATTGATGGAAAGTCTAATAACACAGACTGACGTAATTAAGTGATTAGTGAGGACAAAAGATGGCGCAACATTGATTTTTGAGGTTATATAATGTTAGTACGTGTACCTGTGCATTGCACTTTAGGACTTTAAAAAGACTTTAAAGTGGGACGATAATTTTTAATTTTCTATTTGCAAGCAGCTTATTTAATTGCAATTTGCGCTCAAGGAAAGAAGTAATGGAAAAACGTAGCTTCGTAATATAAAACGAGATAAAACGAAATGAGATAATGTTGATAATAAGCCTCTAAAGAGCTTTTAAAAATGATGCAAAGAAGGTAATTTCAGTCGGTAAAGTAGAATGCATTTCTTACCAACGAAAATGACGTCACAAAATGGCGCCCATTAAGCTTTAATGCAAAGGCAAATGGTTTTATTCACGTTTGTTCATTTACCCCTTTCAAGTTCGCATAATAAAAGCATAAGGATTAGTATCATCCTATTAGCGTAACCCTTTCTCAGAGCACCCCCACCGTCTTGGAACGTATTGTTCCAACTTGGAAGAATATACGAAATTGTAACTAATTTCAATAATAGATTACCTCATCCTGTGATCCTGCAAAATGCTTTGTCCTTGCGGGATGTATCAAGTCACAGGCAGCAAAGAGTGTGATCAATCATCGCCGGAAAGGATTATTTCTATCGGCAGAGGATAACTGATTGCTTAGACTGCCTGGTTACCTTCAACCGTCAGTCTTGATTTATTAGTCATTTTCTCTTGCTTTCTGCACAATGTATAAACGTATAAGGCTATAAGGTATGGAAGATAAACAATGACTTATTCGATAGTCTATGAGTGTTGACGTAAAGTGGCTGCGATTATCCAATCACCAATTCTACTTTCCACTCTAAGAAACGTGCCAAAACTGAAGATTGAGCCAAAACACGTGTTATACGTGTTCGTTAGTGTTACGTCAAGTGTTTGATTAATTAATTAAAAGGCGTAGGCGAGTTTTCTTGAATTGGTACGTCACTTAATTAAAGACATCGCCGTCATCAGTACTACAAACATCTGTTATAGATACTTTGAGGTTATTTTCTGCGCGTTTACTTTTAGGTTAGAAAGTTGTTTTGCGCGCTTTGCACCAAAGAGTTTCGCTTTCTGTGCCAACTTTTAATTAGTTTATTTCTTTTCGAACCGTCTCGAACGTCTCGAACATTTCAAATCAAGTTAAAATGCTCGAAACCGAACCTAACCTATAAAACTTAACCTAATTTTCATTGTAAATATAATTATTGTAACAAATAGCGACAAACGAGGAAATAAATGGAACGCGATTGGGTCGTTGAACCGCTTAATGATGCCGATACAGCGCTCGCACACGTCAATCTGTCCTGCAATCGACGGGTTTAGGGGGGTTGGAAAAGTACACGCGACTCACAGTGTGACGTCAGCCGTCGGCGTCGTTGAGTTGGGGATCGATCA
Source organism: Leptusa sp. GC000079 (assembly GCA_030264655.1). Taxonomy (NCBI): domain Eukaryota; kingdom Metazoa; phylum Arthropoda; class Insecta; order Coleoptera; family Staphylinidae; genus Leptusa; species Leptusa sp. GC000079. Next base: position 4,106 of record JARJDT010028930.1, read on the forward strand.
CCTGAAACTACCCCAACTATATTATACAGTGGGTAGATTTGCGTGCGCCCGGCGCCTTCACCATGCGCCTGGCCCACTTCAGTACCAATATAATAACATAACATAAAACATGTTCTGAATGTGAATCCAGACTACGACGCTCTCAGTGCAGCACATCCAGGTAAATGTCGACTGTCGGGTTGGGATATAAATATGTAGAATGTTGGAAGCCAAGCCGCAACGCTTCCGTTTCGATATAAATGCGCTCTATAAATATTTGAATTTCGTTAATTATTCATTGTTGACATGGTATGTATGCTGCTAGGTTTGGGCGTTTATTTCGTAAAAAATAAAAAATTTTCTATACTAAGTGTACAAAAAACACTATTTAATGTCGATTATTGTTGTTAGATGGCGCATTTTCAAATTTACTAATTTCGTCAATAAGACATTAATATTTAGAATATCAAATATTTTGTGCATTAAACAATTTTTACTTTTAAAATACAACAATTTTTGATAATTCAAACAAATTAATCAATCTTATAGCGATTTTACGAAAACTGTATTTAACTAGAAGGATACGCGTCCGGATGAGTGGTAATGGACAAATAAAGCGACTTTTGGACCACGATGGTCCAAAAGTCGCTTTATTTATTCATTACTGTATTTAACCTAATTCAGTGGCATCATGAAATTTTATATCATCTTCAAACACTTTGTATACTTAAATAAATTAAACAAATTGAAGAGCTTTTCAGCTTGAGGTTTACACGTCGTGATTATATTTGTATAAGTAGCAGGTATACTTAGTGCGAGTGCTTATAGTTAGTCTTTGGTTAGGTCATTAAATATTGGAATTGGTGTATTACTTGTAGCTTGTATAATGCGATGCATCTGATGCTTTCGGTGTTGTTTTAGGTAACAGTGTGCGGTTTGGTTCGAGGGCGGAATTAATTTACCTGATTTATCAGTGCCAGTTGAACGCGCCAGCAGTTAAACGTGTCGAGTTCGAAATGGGGATGAAATAAAAGCAGCGCTTTATGCGTTTCAAAAAGTTTTAAAATTCAGATCGAGCAAATTTGGGGAATTTTTTTTTATTTTTAGGTTAGCACGTGTATACTATACGCAGATAAGATAAGCGGCATGAAAGCGAAAGATGGCAACGGAAATAGGTCACGTGAAAAATTAATTTTGCATGTGAACATAAAATTTTTCTCCCCATTTTCCCATTAGGTTGCGTGCGCAGGAATACATGCGATGAGCAATGAAGCAATTTATCGTTGTGAAATTTTGTTACGCGTATTGAAATCGACATAAAAATTGGCGCGAATCTTATTCGCATCAATTTTCCGCCAAATTTCCCCATAGTCTCGGAATGTCGAAATAATTCAACGCCCACAACACCATTCCAGCTTGTTTGCTTACCTGCGCCAAGTATCAATTTTTCCGTTCCGATTCTTCGTCTATGTGTTTGCATGAGGATATCAGGATAATCAATATGCTCGCATGCTTTTATATTAATGCCTGTAAACTGAAAAATACTCGAATCGGAATTAACGATATGTATAAAGTTACAAATAAAAGAATAGCAAAGCTCAAGACAAAAACTCGGTGCATTTTTAATAAACAGAAAACGTTGAACGCAACGAGTGTAACATACTTCCGCGATTGCATTTTAATCATTGAGTGTTTCTCAAGGATATGCGAACCAAACCTTTAAGCTTAAAGAATAAAGGGACATCAAAAGCGTTCGTTTAATTTGCACTGATGCACTGTGCAGTTTTAACTGCAGTTGCAACGTTGCAAGATACACAAGTTCATTTGTAAGCAGAACGTTAGTTACTAAATCAAAATAAAAAGCAAAAAACACCAAAGTAAAGTAACTAGAATGGAGAAAATAAACGCAAACAACTTCCTACTCGTTCGTATACCTATGCTTGGTGGCACTAAGCACTGTGGAACTGCAAATCACTAAAGAAAACAACTAAACATCAGCATCACGTTATAAACCACTTGCAAGCCTATGCAATGCAAAATGTCTGCCTGCCTTTTAGGACTTTTGTTTACTTTTACCATTTACTCAGGTTGTAGGTTCCTAGGTTGGAGGCGGTAATGATGCTTCAGGGATTATGCATGATGTTACTGTTTTCTGTTGCTTTCCCGTGTTTTGTGACCCACTTTTTATTATTTCATCATCATTATCAACAGTTCACACGACTCTGACAGAATCTAAATTTGTTAAGTTTCGAGTCTCTACTAAATGAGACACGCGAAACCACAAAACCGTTGCTTTTGTCTTCTGTTACCTAGTATGAAATGAAAGAACTTTGACTTGACTTGGCGGTTGCTTGGTTGATGCCTGCTCGCAAGTTCGTTGCATTGCGAAGTGCAAAGGCACGTATACCGTATCCAAACAAAACCTGAATTCTGACCGAGTTCCGCCTGCTTGGAACGTTTGTGGTGGTGAGAGACACACTTTAGATATTGATTTTCGCGATTATCGGCAACGACGGTTACTTTCCCTGCACTGCACTACACCGGTGACTATAGTTCTCTTAATCTTATGATTGAGACAGTCTAATGTGCTCTTCTAAGTTTTCACTACGCACACATTTCCTGCACAAATATTATGCCATTCGGTTGGAAAAACACTAATGTCTTCCTGTATTTTTATTGCGTTGCTAGTGTTGCCGCAAATTGACAAATTGAGTTATAATAAAATATAAACAACGCTTATACAAAGAGGATTCCGTTTTTCTTAAAAGCTACAAGAAATAAAGTAAAGGCAAATATTTATTTAGGACAAATATTCGCGCACTTTACACTTTTTATAGGTTAGGTTATATATCGCGGCGTACCAGCCATTGCTGTGAGGATAAGTGATAAGTGTCAAAGCCAAACGCGTAGCGTAAAGAGATGAAGCGCAACAGTGCGTGCCAAATTGCGCAATTTGATGTGAAAATGCGGACATGAAAACGCACACGGCCAACATCGATGACATGCCACACCGCAAACATCACAATTCATTTATTAATTAATTCATAAAAAAAGTCGCCTTGTTTTGTTTCCGGAAATATTTTATTCATTAATCTCGTATTCTTACTATTGATTTGTTCTCTAATTGACGCCGCGTTTGCAAATTGTTGCTGCTAACAATCTGACGCAAAGACAAGTTCAACTACAAGAAGGCAAGATCATTATTTATTGAAACAATGTGCTTGAATAATGAATGATCGATGCGGCGAGAATTTAATGTGCGTTCTCGCAATTCCATTCGCCTTTCGGTGTAATAGTTGAAGAATAAGGAAGTTGCAAGCTAAGACATTCAGAAATTCAGAGAGAGAACAATAACCCGCCATATATAACCTACACTACACTACAATAATGGTTGTAGCAGACTTGAAGACGACGTTTATGTGCAGCTTCAATTTCACATTTCTATTTCGAATAAACACAACAAGTACGCGACATTCTTGACACCCTTGACCTTCTTCCTTCTTTGTTTCTTGCTTTACAATAAATTCGCAATCTCAAGTTAAGGATTCAAGTCACTGAACGTAGAAAATTTTATAGTTTATTTGCACTTTTAGTAAGTTTTCATTGTTTATTTAACTTAATTAGAAGCGCAACAGCCTTGATCTTTGTTCAAGTTGCTTGGTTACAACATGTGGGCGTACTAATTTCCGTTTCGCATTATTACCACATCCTTCGATGGCCTAAACTCGAGTCGACTTTTGACCTTTTGTACATTTATCGTTCAGACAAGTGCGCGCCGCAATCAATAATTAAAATGGCTTAATTCAACTTGTGAACTAGCAAATTACACTTCTTTAACACGTTCCTAACCTATTTTATGGACTACTATAATGATAAATTGACAAATGTCATTGTTGAAGCTTCTGTCAAATAATGTTAAAAGTGAGGTTAAGATTAAAAAAAAAGACGAAACACTCGTATAAAATGGTGCACTTTGCAGTGATTTACTATTCATAAGTTAATCTAGAAGAATATGGTGGACTCGGTTCGGGCTCACATATCAAGAAAAAACGCAATAAAACATATCACATGTTGAAAAAGGCGCACAATCAAAGTAGAAAGTGCGGAAAGTTATAAAAGGAAATTGAGTTTTGTATATTTCTCGCTGGTTTTTCGGAACTTTCACTTTTTGTTATGCCAAGAAAGGGGTTTTACATAGACGAACGCTTTAATGGCGAATTTCGAGAATGACCCTGGGGCTTTAGTATAGCCTTGATGAATTTGCATCATCGTTATATCAATGCCGAGAATGCTTGGGCTGCCAAAAAACTCAAAAAAATTATATTTATTTGTTCGATAAGTCGAGAGTGGCATCGCCTGATTGTACGCGCTGCGAGTGGGAAAGGAAGGGATAAAGGACGAGACAGCCCGGCGCCTCCACACCAGCAACCACTGCTTTTCACTATAAAATGCGCTCTATAAACTTGTTTCGCTTGCATTGCATACGAATAATTCCTATACGCTAAACACATATAAAGTATACAGGGTGTTTCGACAACTTGTAAAAACGAATTTTATCACCCTGTTGATATGTTTATATTAAGATTATTGAGTATGTACTAAAGATAGCATCTTGAAAGTTTTCGCTTCCGCATCGATTTTTCGTTATCGGCGCCGCACTCACTTAAAACGCACCACGTTGTTGGTTCTTGAAATAAGTTGAACTTTGAAAGCGCCTCATAACAATCAAACGCTTCGATAAAGTACGGAAGAACAGTTAGGAGAGTGGAGAGCAACTTAACTCAAGAGTTGTGTGGTCGTGCACTAAGTCCTTAAGTCTTGCCACGACCACGTGCAAGATGGCAACGCGATAAGACGCATTTACTGCTTTATCAAACATTCGAAATTGTGCGCATTTAGATTTTATATAAACGATTAAATCCGCATGTAAATATGGATGAGTGAATTGAAAAGTAAGTTTTTCGTCAGAGTTGAGGACGTTGCCAGCCGTAGGGACTTGTTATCGTGTCAAAAGAAAGCGCATGAAGCAATGTGTATATCTTTTTCGTCCTGTTTTGTTGGACTTTCTTGTTCCACTTGTTCCAGTTCCAAGTTTGACTTGACTTGGACATGAGGACGGGGAGTTCGTTGGCGTTGTGATGTATCTTCCAGAAAAGTTTCGTCCACTTTTCCCTTTTAGACTTCCGTGTCCAGACTTTTGCTCTTTTCATGTTTTCATACTCTTACAAATATCCTTGTAATATATCGACAAGAAGATGGAAAACTTTCACAGCAGAAAAACAACTATATTTTAATGCGTTGTGTATTAATATTAATGTGGAAGTGAAGAATGACACAATAAAAGCATTAATTAAAACTACACAATGTCAGCATTATTATATGACCTCAAAGCAGTGAAATATTAATAACAGACAATGGCCAAGCAATAAAAACAGTTATTAAGTTTTGTACTTAATAATAAACATATTTTATCTTCAATCTACCGTGAAGTATATTGTTTCATTTCAATGCGCATGCTTTAAAGTACCTACTTCTATGCCTAAGCATAAAAGTACTTCAAAGCATGAGCCGATTTATATGACATCGAGTTATAATAGCATGTACCCCTACCCAACAGGTGTCGCTACATACCTACCTATTAATTTTAAGATAAAAAAAATTGCAATTTCAATGTCTTGTTGATCAGCATTGAAATGAAATTTATGTGTTTTGCATAAAAATCTACTATTGTTTTGTTACTATGGTAACAATCGCTTTTTGGAATTAATTATAAGTTTTCTGCAAATCTGCGAGGTAATAAATTGCATTAGATGTGTTAATTGATAAGCGATTGCCCGATTGCGATCATTAGCGTCTTTTCTTTGCAGCCTGTTCATTAATCGTTTCCTGTCTTCACACCACTGTTATACAACCCACCGAGTGGGGTTGAAAAATGAACATTATTGAACGCTCTTGTTCTTGCGTTCTCTCGTTATAATAACGTCGACGGTGGTTGAGTTAATTTGAAGCCTCGACGGTATTGTAGTAATTACATTAAACGCGCAATGAAAATGAAAAATTGCGCTTTGCGTAAACCTACATTGTTCCATCTTTTCACGTTAAGCGCATAATGTAGTAAAGTAAAGTAAAAGTAAAGTAAAAGCGGAATCTAATCATTGCGTCATCACGATGCAAATTCAATTAAAATGAAAATTACCCTTTTCTCAATTAGTTCATGTGTACACACACACATTCGTTGTTTGCTTTATCTTATGATAACAACTATTTTTTATGCGTTGACTAGTGCCGTTAAGCACGTCGAGATTATTCAAGCTCAAGACGAGATCTTGTCTAGATATCAAGACAATATCGAGAACAAGATCAGTTTGTAAACATCGAGACAATATCGATATTTTCCTATCAAGATCTCGAGTCTTGACAAGATCTCGAATTTCTATTTTTACTAGCTTTCGTAGGCAACTTTATTCTATTTTATGTGCAGTGATGATTTTTTTTTATTACAATTAAAACATTTTATAATCGAGATTCAAGATAAACGAGATCTTGTCGATATTTGAGGTTCAAGATCAAGA
>JARJDT010028939.1:0-11874 GCA_030264655.1 Leptusa sp. GC000079
CCTGGAGTTTTGAGTCAAAACTCCAGGATCTCCAAAGGTGCGAGAGAGAAAAAGGTTGTTTATGTTGGCTTCACAACAACCTCGTTGATGCTTGATCTATTATTAGATCATCACTGGGAATCACCTTGTATAAGTTTACTAGTCGATTTCGAGTTTAGTTCGTAGCACTTCGGTCTGTTACTGTCATTGTTGCTGTCATTGCCGAGGCCGAGTAACGAACGCTGCTAACTCGAAATCGACTAACAAAGCACGAAGCATAAGTCCATGGCACGAAGGTTATGTATGGTTCGGTAAGTTGGAGCCGTTGGAGCCATAGCATAGGGTCTTGTTGGAGCGTTGGGCTTTATCTATTTAATAATTTGTGATTAGAATCGAATCTTGAGCAATGGCAATGCAAACCAACACGGATTTAAACGAGGAAGACGCAGCAGATTTACAATTTCCAAAAGGTAAGTGCTCTTGCAATTTATTACTCTGTTTATATGTGCAATATCCTTGCAGAACGAAAACATACAACTTCCATAATCTCAATTAATAATAAACGTAAACATTTAGTTGATAATGAATGCGGCAATTGTTCAAATGAATTGTCTGATAGGTACATTGTGTGTGCTCAGTGTGATGAAACAATATGCATTTACTGTTTTGCCAATGGGGCTGAATTTAATAATCACCGAAATGACCATAGCTATAAAGTGTTCACCCACGATTTTAACTTATTTGAACAATCGGACTGGACAGCAAAAGAGGAGCTCTCCTTGCTGAATAGTTTATTAAAGCAAGGCAATTGGCAAGCAATAGGGAAACAGATTCCAAATAGAAGCATTGATGAGATTAAGAAACATTACGATTACTTTTATTTGGATAGAGCTGGCTCTCAAGAGTTGCCTGTTGCTAGACCTCCTGAAGAAATCATGTTTCGCCAATCGTTAATGCCTTATAGATACAAATTGAATGAATTACCAGACCCACTTAGGAGTGATGATAATCCTAATGCTGGGTACTGTGCTGCTAGATCAGATTTCGAGTTTGATTACGATAATAACGCCGAGGAATTGATAGCGAAACTGGAAAGTCTTCACCCAGATGACCCAAACTTTGCTTTATTGTCAACTCTGCAAGTGGGCATCTTAAATATTTACAGGAGAAGGTTAGGTGAACGGGAACGCCGCAAAGCAGTCCTCAAAGAACATGGGTTGATAATGCCTCAAAAAACGAAATCGTGGTTGCAACGATATGTAACTACTATCACGCCAATGGTCTACGAGAAATTAACGAGGTTTATGCAGTTTTACAGTGGTGAAGGGTTTGTCTATATGATGGAAGGATTGCATCGCATTGGAGAGCTAAAGATGCAAATTGCGAGGTTTGTTTGAATAGTTTATAAAAGTTCAACACAACAATTGATGAAATGGTTTCAGACTGCTGGAATATCGCCGACAAGGAATTACCACGCTCGATGAAGCACAGCTTTACAACAAGTTAAAAACACATCGCGATTACTGCACGAGGGACTTGAAACGCTTCCAACAATCTTCAGAGTTGACTTACAAGTGTAAATTACCAACATGGCAACCAACAGTTGCTCTGAATCTTGCTTGCAAACGGCGGGGCATTACTCCTTTGGAAATTATTGGATTGCCTGGATACGACAGGCTTACTTCGAATGAACGTGAATTGTGCCGGAATATAAGACTATTGCCTATGAATTATCTTGAATTGAGACAGATTCTTGTACAGGAGAACAACAAATTGGGTTATTTGCGTTTGCTCACTGCTAGACGATTGTTAAAAATTGATGTTAATAAGACTAGGAAGTTGTATGATTTTTTGATTTCCCAAGGGCTAATTATACAAAAACCTAACGATTAGTAAAATTTATTTATTCTGACAACTTGAAAACTCTCATTTGTTGTTTTTTGTGTTGTTTGTTTATTGTAGAGTTTGAAAATGCAGAAACATTATTGATTTCTGAAGTGCGCATGTTGTTGGAACATAGGAAAATGCAGAATGAATCAGCTGAAGATGAACAGGAGTTTTCGGAAGTGTTCATGAAGACTTCAACCTACACTAATCGCTTTCGAAAGTTCAAAAACAAAGAAACAATCTCAGCTATAAGAAAGTATGTTAGATATAATCAATGATATTTTGATATTTATGTGTTAAAAATTGTTTTAGTTTATTGGTTCAAAAGAAATTGCACAAGTTTGAATTGGCTGCTATTGCAAATCTGTGCCCAGTGACAACAGATGAGGCTAAATCATTGATTCCATCCCTTGAAGGACGCTTTGAAGATGAAGAATTGCAATCAGTTTTGGACGATATTCAAACCAAACGTAGTATTCAATATTAATTTAATACATAAATTTCAATTTAATAATACAGTACAAAAATATGACTCAACTTTTGTATTTTTCTATGTTCAAAACTTTAAAATAAATAAATAATTTGCCTAAATGATATGAGGTGCCATCTTTACGTTGACGAACTAAATTGTCTCCAGTTTAACTTGTGTACAGTTTGCCTCCATATTTTTGAATCTCAGAAATAGCGTGAAATTTCCTTCAAGTAGTTAATATGCATAGTACGTCATTTTCACATTTAATATAAATAAATTAGTTATCAAAAATAATTCAGTACATATCGTCAACAGGCGCTGGCACCCCAAAATGCATAATTTGTTAATCTATTGGGATTTCCAGCTAAGAATACGACCTCTGGTGGTAACATTTAGAAACGAAATATGAGGTATTTGTAAGATAAAAGTTAATTGATTCAAATTATCAAATTATCATTCAATCTGTCTGATTTGTTTAAGTAAGTAATCGATAATCTTCTCACACACTCTCTGAAATTAAATCATACAAATACAAAAGTGAATTTAAAATATCAACTTCTGCTAAATAATGTATCATTTATGTCATACTACTTCAGTAATCAGAGCTAAGATTTGGGTTGATATAATTTTTTAATTGTTATAATTTAATTTTAAATCTAAACACTTGAATAAGCGCGCAATTAATTTCATTTTCACATCGAAACGAGCAATAAAAATGTTAAAACGACAAAATGCTCAAGGTGAGATTAACATGTATGATAAAACCATTGTCGTCTAGCATTAGCTCTACAATGAACTAAAAAAAAATAATGTACAAAATAGATACTTAACCCACAGCTTAAACGTTCTTCAAAAATAAACATGTGATAAAAATGTCTGCATATTGAACCTTCCTGCATTTTAATTTCAAATCAATGGGCGACAATTTAATACAATTATCTTGACAATTATATTGCTTGTAAATTTGCAATAAACAATTATTAAGCACGTAGATACTCAATAAGCGTAATAGATATTTGATACCAAAATAATAATTTACAGCATGAATATTAACATATTAATTATATCGTAAAAAATTTGATCTGCTGTGGTGAAAACAACAAAACAAATAGACCACGGCATGCCATACGTTTCGTTTACTGCTGCCATAACTGCTGCTTTCCTGCTATGCATCTGCTATGCTTCGCTTTTGCTTGGATGGATGCTAGGCCAGATACGCGGTTTATCCTTGACGTCAGTGCAGTGGAAGCCACAAGCCAGGAGCAGAAAAACGGACAACGGCAGCACCAGCAGCATTTCATATCACTTGTCGTTGTCGGTTGTAGGCCGCGGGGCGCAGCAGCGCAGGACCAAGCGAACGCGATCGACGTCGACCGATTCGCCGCTTCTCCGGCGACGGGGACACCATTCGCGGTCGTCGTGACGTCGACGCCTAAAACTCCAGCAGTTCTCGATCTCGACTCCTCGACTCGCTTTCGAACCGTGTGAGTAGCACGTTTTCCGGATTTCGGCAGACGCGATACGTACGGTGCTCGCTCGCTAGTCCGATGCGTTGAACGAATGTTATTTATTTTTTATTCATTATTCATACCATACGAAACGGAAAATTTATGCTGCATCTACGGAAATTGTTACTATCAACTTCCATCGTAGGAATCCCTATCTGGGGTTTAGCAAACATAATAGCAGAAACCACGTTGTATTAGTTCTATAGTTGTTGTTCAGGAAACTAACAAACATTTTATTTCATTAAAATAGTGTGCAAATAAACAGAAAGAATTGAAGAGTGGTTTTGGTTTTCAACAGCAACTGAGTTTCGGCATCGAGACTGCACGACAAATCTTTTAAAACTAGTTGTGAGCTGTTGTGACTTAAGTCGAGGAACGGTAAGCGCACGTGCGCGTTTGTCTCACTAGGCGCAACCGTTCTAACTTGAATTTTGGTGTTTCTGTAATCGGTGTTCGATGTTATTTTTCTTAATTACTTTAAAATTTGTATACATTATGAGTGTTCACTAAGTTATATTGAAATATGTTCTTTAATGTGCCATATCAAGTGTTCTTGTTTTGTGTGTGATCTGATCTGAGATTAATTTAAACAATTCTACTATATCTAGGAGAATACCGATCGATATTTACAGCTTCTCACAAATTGATAATGGTAAGAAAAGGATAAGAAAAAGTAAACTTGCAAATATTTATGCTGTGTGTTATTTTATTCATATTATTTCAAACAGTCAAAGAAAGGACCAAATCCTTCGAATTGTATTTTTAAATAATTTAGATATAGTCGGATGAATGTTAAGTTAGGTCAGTGAATATTTACTGACATTTTTATACATACATAAATTGTGCATACAATATCATTATTTCATTATTTATTTATATTTTATTACTTAAAAAGTAATTCAATACGTGATTTGACCAACGAATGTGTAAGAACTACACATTGTTCATGAAGTATTTATTGGTAGATAGTAAGCAAATTTTGTATATCGTATAAATGTTTACAAACTGCATTAGATTAGTCCTGATAAAGTGGCATGACGCTTGATATTAAATTGTATTTTGATCCGAGCCGCAGTCTTGATATAAGAAAGCTACTTCACGAGCAACTTCAAGCTTCAGATTCCGAATGAGGAGTGAGCAGTAATCAGAAGAATAGCGATGTTGAATGCTTTTATCAACGAAAAACGCGATGGCCCGGGCGGTTGCTTTATTTTCTATCGAGTCGTGGCTCGGCTTTTATTCTTTCTTAATTTATGTTTCCGGTTAATGCTTGATATGACCCATATGTATTTACGAAGATAATTTCAATCTCTCTCAAACACTCAAACATTTTATTATCTTATTATTCTTATTAAGCTCGGCCGCTCTCGTTGTGTTTTATAACATAAAACTTGACCAACGACCATCTTTGTGCGTGTCAATATTAAAACGATAAAAATTGTACAAAAAGAAATTGATCGTTTAATTTTCCTAAATTTCATTATTTCTACTATATCTCTAACAATAAATGTAAATAGTAAGTTTGTTTTATGTCAATCGAGTCTGCCAACTTCGGAGTCTAAATTAAGTGCGTAATCTTGTAGTCAATGTAAATGTCATTTAGTATCCTTGGTTCGCCTTGGCCGAATATGTAGTTAATTGAAAATCAACAACATAACAAAATAACTTACACCAGTGCTGTCAATCGAGAAGGATGTACGCCATGGATTGAATTAAAACTTTCCACAGTTTATACTATAAACTAGTCTAGTATGTAGTGTAATGTTTAATTGTTTCTCTGCTTAGTCTACTAGAAATTGACTCGAGTTAATTATACATTAAACAATAAACAATGTAATCAGAAATTATGCCCAAGACAAAACAAATTTTACGCAGTCCGTCTAACAGTTACTGACCAATTTTTTAATCAAATAGAGTATTAGATGTTTCTCAGAGTAAACTTTGCAGGACTTTGTCATTTTTTATGGGTATTTTTAAATACCTGGAAAGTTAGCATTTCGTTGATAGACTGACAGAAGTGATAAGGTTAATCTTCCTTCATTCAATTCTAATTACATATAAGATAACAGTGCGTGAACAAATTATAGCTTATTCCGTGTCAAGCATGTATGTACTTCATTTTAAATTTTAATTTGAAGATGGTTAAGTATCTACATACAATATTTACCTAAGTATAAGTTGGAATATTGCAATTTGAGGCAAAATTACTAGAATCAAACTCCTGTAAGCGGTTTGTACACACAGTGAAAATGTTGAGTATTTGTAGTAAAACAAATAAAACAATGAATTCTCGTGACTCCTAAATACAAATAACGTTAATTCGTTTTTTTTTCAGTTTTATTGGCGCGAGGTCGACGTCTATATTAAATGCGTTTATGTTGCTTGTTGCGTGGCTCGTGCTGCTCTCATGTTTCGCGCGCCGATGCAAATTTCGCACATTTTTCGCACAAAACTTCTTTAACTATCAAGCTTATTTATAAAAACAATAAATTTACCACATTCCTAGCAGATTATACCAATTTGTATAAAATATTAATAATGCGGCTCTGTTTTCTGCACTGCTAGCTAAACTATTATTAAACTTTTCAGTGTAGCGTGTTTACGTTTAAATATTCAACTAACTTTTATAAAGTTGATTCTGAAATCAAAGTTTATTAAAAGTGTGCTCATTTGATGTGCGGCAAAAATGTACACATTTGCAAAATGTGTAAATTATATGAAAATCGGTTTTTAAATAATTTATTCACAATATATTTAAATATTATTTAAAACGAATGCACATACATTATTTAAATTCGAAAGTGAAATAATGGTGTGGGCGCTTCAACTTGTTAACTGCCTGAATAAGCTTTGCACACATTTTCTTTATTCTTCCTACAAACAAGGCAAAACTTTCAATTATTGAATTGAAATGCGAAATAATAACTAAAAACAAGAAAATTTAACTTTTATATGAACTATAAGTTATAAACTTGTGTCTACACTGCATAGCCAGTGTGTACTTACATAAGGGATAGTATGTACATTCGTACATACGATTACAACTATCGCATAACGAAAGAACAACCAGTTGATTCATTATTCCCCATACAGCCTACATACTTCATGTTTATTTATTTACAATTTCGCGTAGAGTTATGAGTATTCCAATTTCCAATTCTATCTACAAACTACAAACTAACAAACACGCTCAATGCATGTATGTAGTATACGAGAAGCAATAACAATAGAATAAAAATAAAAACGAATTTGTTATATGCCGATTTTTTCAAGTTTAATTTGGAATGGAAGCACTTTAAGTTTAAATGGTTTAATTGAATAGACTCCATTCAGTTTTCGTAAATTTGGATGAAAAAGGAAGCACGTCTAAAATAGAGGAAAATGGGGGAATGTAAAAATAGAATTATTGAGAAAATAAGTACCTACATACAACATACAATACAATAGGTTTGCTTCATTTGTTGATTAAATTCTTAAATTTATTCTCTACTTTTCCGATTAAATCCCAAGAAATATAACATTAAGTAGGAAAAGTTTTCACTTTATTTTTCCGACGTGTTCTTATGTTTGTTTTTCTATCTTATTTTTACTTTATTGCTTTGCGTTTGCCTGCTATGAAGTTGGACGAACTTTTTACTTCTTAAAATGGACAATTGTCGAAAAGTCACATTGGAAGTCATCACTTTTCATCAACATTCTTTTACTTTCATCGGTAGAAAGAAATAGCATGCCATTCAATAGTGAATTTTTCTTCAATTTAAGGTGACATGCCAGTCTTGCAATTATAAGCCAAGCGACGGGAAAAAGAATGGGGGAATTTCCTTGTTTCGCGTGTTGTGATCGAATTAGAAGTAAATTCGTTTGGATCACGTAAAACGGACGTTTGTTGCGTGCAATGTGGAAGACAAGCTGTATTGCGAGTGCTAGTGACACCATTTTTTTACTTACTTTCCCAACGGAAGGGTGAAAGGACAATTAAAATATCACCTTCGTATTCATGCGATAGCTAAATGAGATTTTATTACTTATGTCTAAATCTAACTAAAAAAAAATATTGTTCCATTAAATTTCCTTTGCATTTGTTGTTTTAATCAAAATATTATTGATTTGTATTAAATTGCTTTGTTATTAACGAAGTTGTGTCATCAATATAATATATATTAACATTAATTGAAGACAAACGCGTCTGAGATGTGCCTCTCGACGAGAACAGTACCTACATCACATGTATTCCATTTATTCTTAGTACGCATTTAATTTTGTCATTAAATTGTTGGGTAACGCAACATACAGGGTGATCGGATTTCATTGTTTGATGACGTAGATTCCATCGATCGAAACCAGACCAGCGAATTTCGGTCAAGCTTTATTTCAAAGATACAATTCAACGATATTTTATTATTGAACTACTGTGTGATCGAATAATATCAATGGCCAGATAGGATTTGGCAATTAGTTTGAGATTTATGTATGGTTCGAAATTTAACTGATCATCAATATTACAATTAATTACAATTTAATTTGCATTTAGAAGAATAACTGAGTAAACAAAATGCGAAAACTTCGAGATGAATGCGCATCTTTTGTTGACTGCAATTTTGAACGTAGCATGTACTTTCTTAAAAGAAAATGAAACATCATTGAATCTTCAATACCCTAATCATTTTATGTATCGTATGTATTTTCACGCAGAGTAGATGGATGAGAATACAACGTGTGCAGTTGCATTAAGTGTGCGTGCTCTATTATTATAATATAGAACGAAGGATCGAACGGGTGCATCTTGTAAATGACACACCATCATAACTATATGTATAGTATAAGTAAGTATAAAATGCATCAAACTAAACTCAATAAGAAATAACATGCAATAGCAGTTGATAATAGAAACGTAGAGTAGTAGCGCAGAGACACGAGATGAGATGATGAGAATGTAACATGTAACGAATAACGAGACTGATTATGTCTGCTTTGTCCAGTTTCAGTTTGCATGTTTGATCAACAACGCTGGGCCATAATATTTGCTATTCCATGCATCGCAAATGCAATAGAACTAGAAACGAATGCGAGGGTGCCAGCTAACGCTATCTATTATTTTTAAGCTTTGCAATAAACTGAAAACTGTGTGCCGACACTAGAATTAAAACAAATTAACAAACTAATAAAGTTAAATTAATTGTTCTCGCTTCTCCGAGAATGTTCGTTGTACGCTGCTATTTTTGTTGCGAAAATAATGGCGTTGCGAGTGAGTATCATCCGCGAGAACAGATTTATTTACTTACTCATCACGATATTTGCGATTACTAAATAAATAAACACATAAATAAATGCATTTACGAGGTTCGCATGAACTTGGTATTTTTTCTATCTCTTCGCTTTGCATCAGGATGGGCAGATCAAAGCGATATATCCTTTCATATGAGGTATTTTTGTTTACGTTAAATTTCGAAATAAACATCAATCGCTTTTAGCGTTTTTTTACTCTTTTTTTTCATTTCCATATTAGCAAACGTAAATTCTCGGATTCTCGCTTGTAGGAATTAAATGAATACATTTTAAGGTTTTGAATTGAATCGTATGGTTATTACCTGGCTCAGTGATACAATAAATAACGATGTTGATGATAATACGAACATTTTCAACATATTTTACAAAGAGCTTATTTGAATACCGTAATGGTAAATATTGTTTTTCAAAACATTTTTATTCACAATTCTCATTAGAGTTGCAACCATCAAGCAATGTAAAATTATTTTATTAAAATCGTAGTTTCGCAATAAAAATGAAAAATATCAATGAAATATGTTTCTTTTACAATTTTAATAAACTCATATCAAATAAAATTGTAAATTCGTCGGAATCGTATGTATATACACAACTATGACTTATTGGTTTTCGCTTATAGGTATGTATACCCCAGCGAACTATTTGAAATTTAATAAATTTATCAGCAGATTTTACTAATATGATGGAAATCGGCGATTTATTAGGTGTTTATTAAAGATTTATACATACATATTTACTCTTGCAAATAATAATAAAAAATATAATGCTAGTGAAATGTGAAATAATGATTTTCGTGGCATATGTTGCAAGGACTCGTGCGTAACTCCCAACGCACGTATGGCTAACAAAGATGCAGGACGACTAATGTCTCATTCTTGACTCTTGAAGTTACTTGAACTTTTCCAACCGAGTCGAGCCTCGACGATTACCTGGGGAAATATTTTTCAGGTCGCCGTATTGGTTAGTATAAGGACCTAACTAAAGAGATAACGACTAAATCTACAGTTTCACTGCTTCGAATTTCCCGTATATTTCTATTTTCTTGTAAATTCAAGTTCTTAATTTAATTCAAAAATTGTTGAAAGTATTTGTCGATTCAATTAGTGTCAATTTTATAAATAGATAGAATTTTGCGCGGGTGTAATAACCATTAATAACTATGCAATTTGAATAATTTTTGTTATTTTTTAAATGAATACGTTCGTAATACTAAAATATTTTCCACTTTGAGTTCTATTATTATCGGATTTATATCTGTATTTATTTCATAAATACAATGTAAGCACACTTCTTTCATAGATATCCACTTGTCTGGAGTGATTGTTTGCTATTCCGATTAACGTAACGTTAACGTTATCAACATGCTAATATTCTACGCGTAATAACCTAATCACTATCACAAACATGGTTATAATATTGCGTCCGTCCTGTTTCGCTTACTTTTTGCACTGATATTTTTTTGAGAAATTGCAGATACTCAAAGTTAAAAGCAAAAGCAAATTGATATTTCCTTTGAATAATAGAGAACGACATCAATTACTTGCAAACTTTTGTTCAACTTTGACTGTTTTCTCTTTAATAAGAAAAATAACTATTTCATGAAAAAAAAGTGAAAATTGTTACCATGTTACCAAACATCACCTAGGCAAAGTGACAAGGGTGACAAAGAGACTGCATTTGCATTAAATCGTTTAAAATGTGTAACTATGCAAAACGAAACAATTATATTGTCCAAGCCATCGTATTTAGTATGAAGATTATTCATGAGTTATTCTTCATGAATTATATGAGTATGCAGAAGTATTGCGATAGAGATAAAGCCAGAGGATAACGAGGACGTTGGATGTTAGTTGACTTCTATGTTTTTATGATGCTTTCCAGAATTTTCATTTCCTTGGACAATTTACATACCTCAAACATATAAAACCTTTGAATAATTTTGCGCATCTATTTTCAGAGAAAACTGGACGACTTTCTGATAGCTGCGTGCATTGTTTATACATTGTTTGTGTTTCTCGGTAATTAACTCTCATAAATCAATTATCCATATTAGCAATTATCGATAAATGCCCATTTTATTGACCTTTATATTCGTCGGTAGACGATACTTAACTGCTGTTGCTTCAATGCTGCACACTTTCGTTGTTTGAGCGTAGTAAATACGACGTCAATCCATGTTTCATGATTCTATTTCTATCAATATGCTTATGGTTATTGCTTATCCAATGAGAAAAATATGTAACAGCCATTATTCTGTTCCAAATTTTTGAATATCTACATTTAAGGAGACCCTAAATTTTGAATTCATCGTCTAATCTAATCGCACAAATGCAGCAAGATTATAATGTACAACACAATATGCAATAGTCATTTGCGTGATAACCGCAATGTGTACAGGACAGAAGCTATTGGTGTGGTTTAAAGGGTCAGTGGTGCTGAAGACTATGGGAAGTGTGACTGGCATGTTACTCGTGTTCCCCGTGGTTCGTGGTTCTGGTTTGCTTCACCAGCTTCCAGGACCAACTATTATCCTATAGGTGCGCATAGTTCGCCCAACAAACCCAGTAATGTCGGCTTGTTAGTTGTTATAAGAGCTTTACGTATAACGTACACAATTATTACATATAGGTAAGACGGAATATCAACGAGTTTGTCTATCTCTCTTGCTACAAGCACAATACAATGAGCGGCACTACTCTTACTAGTGGCGCGTGATGAGTCATATACTGGATCCTAGCGCGA
>JARJDT010028944.1:0-15242 GCA_030264655.1 Leptusa sp. GC000079
TTTATTTTATGGTCGAAAATTTTGGTAAGTGTAATCCATAACCAAATTTTTCGAATTCTGGACTGAAAATTTCGTCTTGAAAAATCCGAATATTCCTTAATATTCGGGAAAGAATAAAAAACGTACAAAACTCCCTATAACATGCAAACTATGGGAGATAGAGAAAAGTCTTAAACACAAAAAAGACGCATAATTTAATTGCCTTTAAGTTCCCTGAAGACACTTTTGCCCTTACTAATAGGGCTGTCCAAATATTCGCGAAAAACCACCGCAAGCGAGACAAAAATCGCCATAACAAGCAAACTATGGGAGATTCAGAAAAGTCTTAAATACAAAAAAAGACGCAAAATTTAATTGCCTTTAAGTTCCCTGAAGAAAAAGTCGTTTATTTACGAATTACAAATTTTCAACGTTGCATACCCCCTCCACCGCTTCTTAAAATTTTATGGATAACGTTGCAGTAGTGACTTTAAGCTTTAAGGCCCTTTCCTCCATTTCCTCGTGTCCGTGTCCTCTTGTTCTAATGACCTAAAATTTCCTCCATAATCAAATGCACGCATGCTTTTTAACGGTCAAAAAGTTTGTTGTGTTTGTGCAGCTGCTTGATTCACCTCTACTCTACCTTCAAGCCCGTGACTGTTATTGGCCTTCTGCGACTTCTTCTATCAATACAATCACACGATCGTACGTTTAGGATTCATTAGCATACGAATAGTTAATTTAATTGAATGATTGTGATTGCATAAGTGTTTATAATGCAAACAGTATTAAATGTAGCCGGCGTCGGCATTTCGATCGAATATTCTTTAAATCCACAAAATATTATATAAAATTGTGTTCGCATTCTGTGTTTGTTCAACAATAGACTTATCACTGCTCTGCAGAGTGATAACAATTATCTTCAGGCTAAGGATGTAAATGTTGGCAAATGTAAGCTATGTTAAAAATAAACATTGTAATCTAATTTTTCGTAATAACTTGATTGCATTGTGTATTTAATTTAAATTTTAAGTGAATATGTTGTTTTTCGTTTCATTATAAAAACTTGCAAAATTTGTCTGCAGTTTGACAATAAGCACAATGACCAGACTAAGACAACTAGTGCTTGCCTACCGAACAAGAAGGGCCAAACGTTTGCCCCAAATGGACACAGTGTCCTTCGATTCATTTTACAATGAAGGTCCTGCCGACCAGTTTCCAATCACCAAAGAATCATCATTGAATGATATTTCACCAACACATTCGGTGAGTTTTCCTCACATCCAATGAATTTATTTATTATCATTAGCGTTATGGATGAAATTTTAGCCTGCACGCGAATATGTAAAATTCTCCGCTCAAAACTACAAGACAACAGCTGGTTGCACCCGTCCAAGTCTAGCAACCGTCCTCGTGGGCATCATCGTAGTGGCTGTATTTGTAATCCTTCCAGCATTGTACCTGGTGCATTGTTTTGGCCTCGTTCACGACAATTACGAGACGCATTTGCCACACATCTTTGCGCTCAAGGAGACCGTTCACTATGAGCCCGGCGCCAAGGTGCACGACTCACTTAATCGGGTGCAGATCGTCGTCAAAGAATTGCCCCCGCCGCCTAAACCTGACTATAAGCAATGTCCGGCCGCGGACGAGGACAAATTCGATTGTTACCCGGCCGGTGATGTCGACCGGGAGAAGTGTGAGGCGCGCGGGTGTTGTTGGATGCCTAAGAAAGCCAAGAAACGCAATAGAAAACTGAGTCTCAACGTGCCATATTGCTTTTTTCCGAGTGAATACAACTCGTACAAGTATATCAACATAACGCAGACTGACTTTGGGCTCGTTGCATTTCTAAAACGCGAGTATCGCAGTCCCTACCCAGATGATGTTGAAACTCTTAAAATGATTGTTAAGTATGAGAGCGAAGATCGTGTGCACTTTAAGGTAACTTTAACTATTCTTGAGTTTCATGAGACAAGAATTCTTGTCTTGGCTTTTTTTATTTATTTTCTACATATTTCTTGAAAAACTTAATCTTGTCTCAAATTTTGTCGAAATCAAAACAAGAATTCTTGGAAATCAAGACTCTTGAAACCCTAAACTGTTCTAACATTGTATTAATGAAGTTACAAAAATTTGTTATAAATTTAGATTATTGATCCTGCGTTTTCCCGTTTCGAACCGCCGTATCCTGACGTTCCGGTAGTGGACGGAGCTCCAAGTAACTTATCTTATGCATTCTTGATTGCAAATACAACACTTGGCGGGTTCCAAGTCGTCCGCAAAGCAGATCAAACAATCATATTTGATACAATGAGCCTGCAAACGATGATTTTCGCTGATCAATTTATTCAACTAAGTGCTAAACTTGCTTCGGATAAAATCTATGGCCTCGGCGAACATCGCTCGTCATTTTTACTCTCAACCCATTGGACAAAGTTCACGATGTGGAACCATGATGGCGCTCCGCAAGAAAACACCAACTTGTATGGAACACATCCCTTTTATTTATCAATTGAGCCGTCGGGGAACTCCCACGGCGTGTTTTTCCTGAACAGCAACGCTATGGACATCATCTTGCAGCCCACCCCGGCGATTACTTACCGGACAATCGGGGGCATTCTGGATTTCTATATAGTATTAGGTCCGACACCGGCGAATGTCGTTCAACAATATACGGAAATTATCGGCAAGCCGTTTATGCCTTCTTATTGGAGTCTTGGTTTTCATCTCTGTCGGTTTGGGTATAATAGTCTTAATCGGACCATTGAAGTGATGCAAAGGAATCTTGATGCTGGCATACCAATAGATACTCAGTGGAATGACTTAGACTACATGAACAATAGCAATGACTTCACTTACGATCATGATAAGTTCAAAGATTTGCCTAGTTTTGTTAAGGAATTGCATAGTAAAGGCATGCATTACATTCCGCTCATTGATCCAGGTGTTTCGGCTAGTGAGAAGGCAGGAACTTATCCTCCATTTGATCATGGTTTGGAAATGGAGATTTTTGTTAAGAATTCTTCTGGAAAACCCATGGTTGGCAAGGTAACGAAACTTCTTGCATCTTAACTTTTTTTGCATAAAATTAAAATATTTAATATTTACAATTATTTTTTATTGCTACTCAATTAATCAATGATTGATTTGATTAAAGACTATAAGTATAAACAAGGTGCAATTCAGCATTAATATTAAATATTACATTCTTCCATGATTTTTATTCATATTTTAATTTGTGTTGGTAGGTCTGGAACAAGGGATCAACAGTTTGGCCGGATTTCACTAACCCAACAACAGTAGATTACTGGACAATGATGCTGCAAGGAATGCACAAAGAGTTTGAATTTGATGGCGCTTGGATAGACATGAACGAACCTGCTAATTTCTTGAACGGCGCCGCGGAAGGATGCCCACCTTCCAGTATGGAAAGTCCTCCTTATGTTCCTGGTGTTGTTGGCGGGTTCTTGAACTACAAAACACTGTGTATGTCAGCTAATCATTCGATTGGTTTGCACTACAATGTGCATAATTTATATGGGCTA
Organism: Leptusa sp. GC000079; assembly: GCA_030264655.1. Taxonomy (NCBI): domain Eukaryota; kingdom Metazoa; phylum Arthropoda; class Insecta; order Coleoptera; family Staphylinidae; genus Leptusa; species Leptusa sp. GC000079. The sequence goes on from JARJDT010028944.1 coordinate 3,528, forward strand.
ACTGAAGCTATAGTTACCAATTTGTAAGTATCCCAAATATATTCAATTAATTATAAAACAAATTGATTATGTTGCGTTGTTGTAGTGCTTTAGCAACGATTAGAGGAAAACGTCCAATTATAATTTCCCGTTCAACATTTCCTGGGTTAGGGAAATATGCAGGTCATTGGAGCGGCGATGTTTATTCCGAATGGAAAGATATGAAATATTCAATTCCACGTAAGAAAAACTAAATAGTGATGTATAATGTCCGGACATTTATTTTTCGGACACTTAAGTGGAAAAGTCCAAATAAATGTCCGGACACACGAAAATGTTCCCAGTTCAAAATTCAACTTCATGCGATTGCGTTATTTATTATTATCTATTTTGTTATTTAATTATTAATTTAATTAAATACATTTTTGGAAGTAAAAAAATCAATGAACAAACATCGATCGGAAATTTATGAAAGTTCCCACACGGAAATTTTCCAATTCATATCTGTGACTAAAAATTCACTACTTAATTTCAATTTACCAAAAAATGTTAATTTTATTTTAGAATTGATGAGCTACAGCTTATTCGGCGTTCCTTTAATGGGTGCTGATATTTGCGGGTTTAATGGAAACACGACTGTTACATTATGCAATCGGTGGACGCAACTCGGTGCTTTTTACCCGTTTTCTAGGAATCATAACACTGACAACGGAATTGTAAGATTAAAATCAAAATTTAATTATTACTCGTATTAAACCGGTGCCCTAATTTTAACTAATTTTGTAATTTGTTATTGGCAGGATCAAGATCCTGTTGCATTAGGCTCTGACGTAATCGCCTCGGCAAAGAAAGCACTATCTGTGCGTTATTCGCTTCTTCCCTATTTGTACACCCTGTTTTGGGCTGCACATGTTAATGGCGATACAGTAGCACGGCCTTTATTTTTCGAGTAAGTTCCATCAACTTTTCTTGTTCAATTTGTCAAACTTGAAAATTTGTTTATTTTTTATTTATAGATATATTGGAGATACAAAGACCTATGCAGTTGATGATCAGTTTTTGTGGGGCCCTGCAATAATGATAGTCCCAGTTTTGCAAGAATCGCGCCTCTGGGTGCATCCGTACCTGCCGCGGGGCCTATGGTACGATTTTTACTCACTAAAAACAATTGAATCAAATGCGACACGGTACAATATGTCGGCACCATTGGACACTATCCCGGTGTTAATCCGAGGTGGTTATATCATCCCGCAACAGGAAGCACTACAGACTACAACTGCTTCCAGGCACACTAAACTCAAACTTTTGGTTGCACCCGACGAGAATATGAAAGCTATCGGCAAATTGTATTGGGACGACGGCGATTCACTAAGTAATTTTCTATTTTAAATTTTCTTTAATACATTGATAAATTTATTATTAAATCTTCCTGTAGATACTGTTGAAGAAAGACGTTATGTCCTTATCAATTTCAACCTGCAAGGCAATGTTTTAACAACTGTTATTGAACATTGGGGTGATAATAGTGTTACTAACCTGGGACGTATTACTGTGATGGGCATTGAACAAATTACTGAAGTGCAAATCAACAATGCTACTCGAAAGTTTCAGTATAACAGCATTGTTAAAGTAAGTTTTGCACTCGCATTCGCTTTTTATTTCAAATTACAGCTATTTTGTTGTTGTTGCAGTATCTGATTATTGACGATTTGGATATCAATTTGATGAATCAACTACAAGTCACCTGGAAATAAACCAATAAGTAAGTTAAAACTGTAGAGGCGAAAGGTGTAAAGAAAACTGTGACAATTCCTGAAATTTGCAAAACTTGCTCAGTAAGTTTAGTTGTGCGTTGTGATAAAATCTTAGTCACGTTAAAAAATTAACATTTATGAAGAATGAACTGAAGTACTTAAAGCTTAAACATTTGTATCTTTATCTTGTCTTGTTGTCATAACATTAATAGTTACATACACAAATCACGCAATTTGCACACAAGATACATGTTTTAGAAAACTATAAATACAGGGTTGAACTATGTATCACCCTGTATCGTGAGCATGCTATAAGAAACCAAAGTTAACGTTAAATGAACAAACTATACTGTGAACTGTTCAATAATCAATGTCGCTTAATTTACCCTTAAAATTGCAACATACTCGTACTCGTACATTCGATGTGCCAATGCCAATTAGAAGAAATTTATTAATTATTACCTACCTTATTGCATATGGTAGATTCCATTAAATTTAAATAGAACAACTTTTTGAATGTCTCAGAGATTTATTTAACATACATATACCTACATATTTGGTAGTATATCGAATATTCACATTTAATGTTAAGGATTAATATTACACAATTTAGATTTACTGTCGGTATCGATGACGATGAATAAAATGTAGACTAGAAAACTGAACAAAAACAATGTTTATGAATATTATTTTAAAAGTACTGCATTTCTTAATTATGTACATTTTAACATTTGCACATTATTTATGTTTGGTCAACATATGAATATCAATATGAAGAACATAAGTAGTAATAAATAACATAACAGTCAACAGTCTTAAAGTTATAAAATGCAAGGTAAAAGGTAAGATCTCTTTAACAGTGAAACAACGAATATAAAATTATAAAATAGTAAAACTAGTAAAAAGCCTCTAATTCTTGTAAAATAAGTTAATAATTGCACAAAAGTACTTTGGTAACTAAATTTTGCACTTCAAAAACAGTCATTTGCAATGTTATTTCAAAATACCGTATATGTAGAATTTGAAATAAGGTGAAATCTTGTTTGAACATATGGTTTTTGATGGTATAACATGTGCAGTTTAAATTTAACAATGAAACATTACATGAATGAAGTTGAAAACATTACGTACATTTAAAAATGTTATGATATGGCATTTTTCGTTATCGTTTACATTTACTTTGGTATTGTTTCCTATTTTATTTTATTTATAATAATTTTATTTGGTATTTTTGTCTATGGCAAGTGTTCTAAGAAGTTAACTCTTCCAAGAGTTCTTCAGTAGATCGTTGTTGTTCTTGATATTTTTCCATATATTCACTTGGCACAGTCCATGCCAGCAAATACTGAATATTCTTTTTCAACCTCTCAGCCGCATTGAGCTTCTTATCACTACAATAATCCTTTCCAGCGTTCTTCAACGAAGCAATCAAGACATCATCAATGAGCCTCTTATTGAAACGAAGCTCGGCAAGTTTATCCTGTGACGAAATCCGCTGCAATAAAATGGCTAGCAAAAATCTCATCTTTTCCAGCGTCATAGGTGTCTGAACCACACTATTCTTAACTTCATCAGTGTTGGCCATCATAGCCTTCATACATGTTAGTGCATGAGTTTCCAAATCATTCTTCCTCTTATGAAAAGTCTTGCAATGAATGCACATGTATGGATTTTCAGTCTTATGGATGCAACGCATGTGTTTCTTCAAGTGTGGTAGTTGTGTAAAAGTAGTGTTTGAACACAAGGGGCATTTAAATGGTTTCTCGCCCGTGTGTTGCCTCGTGTGCAACTTCAACGCCGTCGAATGGGCAAAAGCCTTCCAGCAGACTTTACATCTGTACGGTTTTTCGCCACTGTGGATGCGTTCGTGTACGGTAAGTTGCGATTTCTGTGCGAATTTCTGCCCGCAAATGGGACACGCGTGCGGTTTCGCATTCCGATGCGTTCGCATATGTTGCGGCAAGTGTCCTTTGAAATCCTTCTCGCAGATTTTACATCGGAATGCTTTGATATTGTTATGGAAACAGTTTAAATGCTTGCGAAGTGCATCGCGTCTTATGAAAGCCTTGCCGCAAATGTCGCAGACGAAATTGCGGCAATCTTCGTGTTTGTGCAAGTGCAGCTTTAGGTTCGCGTGGCATGTAAAGTCTGCCGGGCAGTACGTGCATTTGTAAGGACGATCGCCAGTATGCACACGCAAATGTTGCACCAACTGACCGCCACGTGCGAAAGTTTTCTTGCAATGCGTGCATTCATACGGTCGTTCGCCCGTATGCGTTCGCAGATGTAAGCGAAGTCGTTCACGGATCGGAAACGACTTCTTGCAATAATCGCAAACGAAGCTCGGCGGAATTTTGAAGTCGTTTGTATGGCGGGATGCTAAGTGGTTCTTGAGGGAGCCCAACTGGCGGAAACCTACATTGCATCGTTCGCATTTGTACGGACGTTCGTTGGTATGAATGCGTTCGTGTTTGCGGAGATCGTTACGTGAAAGAAATGGCTTTTCACATGTTTTGCATAGGAATTTGCGCGGTGTCCGCGATTGGGAGGTCATAGCTCGATTCATTGACTAGATTTCGTGAAGTGCTTAGGTTTAGTGCGCTCCCGAATAAGTAATACCAACCACCACAAGATCGACTAGTTTATGCATGCTTCTTATTGCTAATTTTATCAATTATCATCTACAAAATCCATTGTTGCGTTTGTGGTGACCATGTTACCAGTACCCAAACCAAATTTAGTTGTTATACCTGCAAGAGGGTGCAGAATTGCCTCAACCATGGTCTTTACTTTTTTATTAGAATATAATTCAAGCAAGGACCAAAAAGGACGAACGTGTAAAATTAGTTTAAATAAATTGATTGAAATTTGAAAAATTAAACTTTGTAAACGAGAATTTAAGATATTAAAGGCCATATCACATTACACAATTTATCGTATGATTTTTTGTATTTTACATTTAATTTTTGTGTGCATCTACTAGAATTCAAAGCATAAGCACTGTTATAAGGTATATATTATACAAGAAATCATACGATAAATCGCATAATGTAACACGGCCTTTAGGAAAACGCGCCACCAAAGAAAATCGGAATAAAATATTCGCAAATCAAATAACAATTCTACCAATATATTTAACAAAAACAAAAAAGGGAGACTTTTCTTGATTCCATTGTTAACTTAATTTCCAATTTGATTTTGCTATTTCATGATATCAAGATATCAATCAACTGAATATGAACAAAGAACAAACGACAAATAATTTCGATAATAACATAACAATAATCAGGTTAATTCTCGTGAAAACGAAAGAAATAAGTTGTAAGGTGAAAGCATAAAGTGCTGAAGTCGTGTCGTGATTTAAGAAAAACAAAAATGATATAATATCGAGCATTGAACTTACCAACTCGACTGGAAATTGCAACAGAACACTAGGAGACCAACCTTCATGTTGCAAGTTGCACGAAAGCACACCGAGCACACGAAACGAAAGCGCCTGAATAATGAACTAAATCGGTCATAAATGGCCTCACTGCGCATCCGTCGCCATTTTGTTAGGACGAAGAGTGGGACATGGCAGGGAAGCCAACATATGCACATCGCGCATTCAAATTCCCTTGATATCCTGTTGCATTCCAGGATAACAAAACTCGCGCGCGCGCCATTCAAACCAAAAAACTTTTAGGAAATCAATAACCCAGGACTGAACAGGAGAATCCTGATAAATTGCCCATTTTCTTTTATGTTTCATACAGTTTTACTTGTCAAACTTGTAAAATACAAAATTAAAAATTGTTAAAGACTTTTCATCGTATTTTTCGGCATAAGTTAAATAATTGCAACTTGCGTTGAGCTTCGAAAAGGTCAATAGAACCCTTTACCAAGGATACCGGCGGCTTTACCCAAGTTTTATTATTTAAAACGCGCAACTTATGCGGAAAAATAAAATAAACAGACTTGCCAGTTTTTGCATCTTCACACATCAACAAATCATATAAAGTTAAAATTAAAATCTTAAGAACGTGATTTACATCATGAAGTAAAATTTAATAATAATCTATGTAGATCAGTTAACTAAAATACCGCTAATGCAATTTAAGCGCGTTTGATGAGATCGTTGTAAAATGCTGTCACTGCAATTAACTTCTTGTTTAAAAAATTCTGTTCCAGTTCAACAAAGCCTCCAGGACCGGCTTCTTGAACAAGCTGGAAAAAACATTAAATTCCCTATTATTTATCCGTTTAAGGTCGAAAAATAATGAATACTTACAGGATAAGTGTTGCTGTTTTTGGGCAAAAACAGGGCAATATTCTTGCTGATCTTTCTGGCACATTCGAGCAACTTGGAAAGTGGCACCGGCTGCAACATTTCTTCCAATTCATAGGTTTTCTTGTGTAAATAGTCAGGACCACCCCATGGAGGACTTAGGAACACAATATTGCCTTTAAGTTCCGGCGCCAGGACAAAAAAGTCGCCAACAATAAACTCAATACGGTCCAGTACACCGTAAACCTCAGCATTATGACGCGCCAACTCAATTTTCTTGGGATCAATATCGATCGCGATAACTTTCTTGCAAGTTTTCGCGAATTGTATAGTATTCCCCCCAGCGCCACAAAAGGCATCAATGATAACATCGCATTTGCAGCGGTCAGCGATATGTTTGGCGACCGTTTCCGGCGTGACCGAATACCAACTTTCTTCGTCAAGTTTAATACCCATGTCAAATTTGTTAAAGAGTGAGAATCGCCGATCCCAGTACTTGCGCAACTTCGGATTTTCCTTGATCTCCGGCGGCAAAACGCGTTTCTTGCGATTGGCACGCGCGCCTCGGAATCGCGCCAAGTTGGGGTTGGTCGCCAGTGGCGAACTAAACTTGTCGCTGGGCAAAGCGTCGACTTCGACGGTTGCCGGCGATACAAGGTCTTCACTAGACGTGGTCGATTTCAAGTCGTCGGGTCGTGCGGCCACAGCATTCCCCGCGTCATCGAAATAGTTATGCACCTGGCGTTCTAGGACGGGCTGCAGCTTCAGGTGTCGGTTCTGCAACCGAATGTGCTTCATCTTATAGTCGACCTGTCCAGCCAATTTTGGCTCAATGCCTTCTTCCAACTCGATCCCCATCAAGTTAAAGGCGGACTTGACGCGATCTGATAGTGATTGCGTGCTTCTGCTCGTCTCAGAATCTACACTACTAAAACTTTTTGATAATTGTCTCTTCGTGGTCCGCTTCTTAGTGAAACTTGTAGGTAACCCCAAACTTTTCAGGGTCTCCTTATCAACTTCTTCGACATATTCAACCGAGTCGTCCTCAGTCTTGCTTGTGCTCGTAGATGGCGCTTCGTCCATTTTAATACTTCCCAGGAGGACGCTGACTGCCTCAACGCACTTTTTTCCCTCGTTTTTCTTCTTTTTTCGGTGATTCACTTCCGTAGGCTCTTCGAAACTGCTATTGTTGCTGCTTTTGCGCTCCCTTAGGGTTTTATTATAAGATTGCAGGACTTGCGCGTTGAAAAGCAGAAAGGAATTAATTTCCGAGTCAGTACTGTCAAACCTGCCGCCGGTTTGTATTGACATAAACTTCTTATATTGCCGCAAATGCTCGTCCTCGTAGTGATTCTTCCAGAGAGTGTTCCACTGGCAGTTGTATTCCGCGTTATCGTCAAACTCCTCTGAGCTTGTCGAGCTCAGCGAGCTTTGAACGGAGCTCACCGACGAGAAACTCTCCGAATTCTTCGAACTATCGCTTAGGTCAATCGATGATACAGTCATGCGCGTCACATTTGTCATGGAGTCAACAGTGCGCAGTGATCCGCTGGCGTAGGAACCGCACCGACTGCCGAGTAGCAAGCGCTCCGCTTCAGTCTCGCAGTCGATGCTTAAAGGCGACAGCGGATTCCACCCCTCGGAGATGTCCGCGTTGAGTTTATCCAAGGAGTCACTGCTGGATAGATTGCGTATGAGTTGCCGATTGCGCTGGATGATTTCGTGCGTGTGCGCGCGCGTCTTGTCCGTGAGCACTTTGTTCTCTTCGATGATGCTCAGATTCGGTTCAAGCTTGTCGATGTCCTTCTTATCAAACGAAAACTTCGACTTGGAATGTTCGGCGACTCTTTGATTGTGCGGTGCGTCGTCTTTTGCGTCGGCGAGATCGGCGCCGTCATTGTTGTCGGGATCACAGCTCGTCAAGTAGTCGGGATTGATGTAGTCACTGTACTTGGTGATCCACGAGTCCCAGATCAGTCTTTCGCCGTGGTTCGCCCAGAATTTGTGCCATGCGGCGTCGGGGTCGTTGCGCACGTGCTCGGTGAGGTCGGCGCCGCTGTCCGACGATTGCAGGCCGCGGAGGATGTGCGTATGCGGGCGGCTCGAGTGCGACTCTCTTATGCTATCGTGTTCGTCGGTGGATATGTTATCGGTGTGGGAGGCACTACAATAGCAGCTGACTACTTCTGCATCAGTCTGTAACAAACCAATCGAACAATTTCAACGTATTATAAAATACTTTCAATACAAAGTCAGCAAAATTGTAGTAGATTGAAGATGAAGATTACTTACGTCAAGTTTAAGATCTGATGAGTTTTTGCAGTGAAACTCTTCATTTGGTGTTTCGTCGGGATATTCGTCTTCGCGAAAATCGCTTTCAGACGCGCTGAATTCTTCGCCGGCGCTTATTACTTGTCTGTTCCTATCTTCTTTGTCATCTTTTGTTCTAGAACAATACGAACAAAGTAATAAAAAACGGGCTTTTTGAAATTGTAAGAGATTGAAGCCTTATTAGAAAGATAAATCAGCATAATTTATTATTTAGTTGCTGGAAAGATGGTTGATTGATGGTGGGCAAACCAATTTCCAAGGACGGTGCAATTTGCTTATTAGAAAATCTCCAAGTAACCTCAAATTCTATTAAAAGATCGAATAAAAGTTTAACACACGTGGCGGCCACGTGTTAACGATTGCAATTCTTTCAATTCGTACATAAAATACATAATAAAATTTCCAAAACGTTTTCAAGGATATAAAGAAAAAATAGTTAAAATTTCCATATTAATTTAGCCAATCGGAAAACGGATTTAAATTTAAACCAATCAGAAAACTAGAATATCATTAATTTTTGGTCTCACTGATGCAAAAACGCTCGAGAAAAGCAAATATTGCGTTGAATATGGTAGATATGAATAAAATCGAGTGAATAAAACCTCGAATAAATCCATCAAGAAACTCAATTGCTATCATAAATGTAAAAAAATTTTAGGGCAAGTCTTGAAACGCGTGGTGCACACGTGTGTGGTCACGATTGATATTCATTGAAATTGTGCACAAAAGAATATTTCATATTCTTTTATTTTACATAACAATCAAATTTCAAAGTCTTAAACAAGATATACTGAAAAGAAATTGATAAACTAGAAAGAACTGAAGACAAATTTCAATTTTCGCGTTGTATCTAGAAAATGTATGGACATTGATTTCTCGTCTTCATGACCCAAAAATGCTTGAAAAAAACGAATATTGCGTTGAATATCATAGATTTTAACAATTGTGCGTTGGTAAATCCTTGAATTAATAGTTCTTTGGTGTTATCAAGATTCATATTCACAACTTCTGCATTTCTTCAACATAAGGGTAAATCAATGAAGTATACTTTACACTATGTGATTTTTCTTATGATTTATTCACAAGGAGTCATAAAAAATAGAAAAGACCGTTGGGTTCTGCGATTTCATATGCGATAGTGTGAATGATTGAAAAGGAATGATAAAATCATACCAAAAATCATACGGCGTAATTCCCTTTATACTGAAATACATGTATTAAAACACAATTTTGAAGTAGGCATATATTAATCATACTCTTCAGATATTATCAACAAATAAAACATAAGCTATTATAATCATATTAGTAACTCATTTTAAATATTACAAATCAAAATTAGATAAATTAAAATTCAGCAATTCGTTCCTAGCTTGAAAGTAACCCGTATCAGTTAAATCATAAGGATCAGGCACAAAAGGCGGCGTGGTCTGCAGCAAATTGTCCCAATCAGTATCATTCTTTTTGAAAACCGGCATCAGCATGAGCTCCTTCGCCTGCGGCCGTTCTTCAGGATCCGAAGTCAAGAGCGCCTCAATCGCATACACTGTATCTTCCCCCAAAGCCTCATCCCCAGTGGGCCAATCAATATTCCGCTCCAAAATATTATTAAACACCTTCTGCGAGCTCTCATCATTGAACGGCGGTATCCCAGTAACAAACTCATAGAAGCAAACACCCAGCGCCCACCAATCAACCGCACAATTGTGTCCGTTCTGCAGGAGTAACTCCGGCGCCAAGTAGTCCGGCGTGCCCAAAATCCTCGAATCCGAGCTCCAATCGCCTCGGCGCACCGACTTCGGCGTGCGATACGGCGTCCTCGGTGTTATCGGCGTCGTGCTGATCGGACTAACAATCTCGTTCTCAGTCGATCGCGCTTTAATCCCGGGATTAATTGCCGACAAGTCGGGCTTCGCCCCACCAGCAGTGACACGATCACCAACGCCGTCATTGTTGTTGATAACACTGCTCTTCGGCAATGCGAAGCGGGTGTTTTTGACCTTCGGCGGTTTCTGCGTGGAGACAGGAGTGCTGAACGTGATCCCTTTGGGTGGACTAGTCGAGTCGACGCGCACGCGCAGTATTTCCATCTCGCCCGTGAGACCAGTGCGCACGTAAGTTTTCCGGTTCGGAGAAGGCGACCGGAACTTCCGTTTGCGATCGCCGCGCTCACCACGCTCACGGATTGCATAAACGCAACAGCGACTTGGCACCCGGTGACTTATCGGCGATGTCGAACACGTATTCGAATTATCGCTCTTATCATTGGAGTTGCTTCGATTACTGCAGTCGCATTGCAAACACGAATAGTATTGAGACTTACTTTCCGTTTCCAACGCTTCCGTCGCGCTTGGTAGATTCGGAGTGTTTCCGTCGACGGTTTGGAAAGCGATCACTCCAGAGACATTCGCAGAGCTTTCATTATCGCCCTCAAGTTGTCTGATAATTAACGAACTTCTTTCAAGTAAAACTGATGAAAGTTCGAATTTATTAGTGCTTGTGCTGTCGGTTGTGTTCGTATCAGACGCCAAGTCGGAAACGCTCTGCACATGCGAATAGTACTTGGAGTTACCCGAACCGAAACTCAAGTGTGAAGTTAGACTTAGTAGCTGTCCAGGTGTTCGCGCACATAAATTTGGTGTGCCGTTCTCAAAATCGGACTTTTCCAAGTCTCTATGAATGTAAACCCGAGACAACCCGAAATCTGTGAGTTTGACGTGTCCCTCGCGCGAGAGTAACATGTTATCAGGCTTGATGTCCCGGTGGATTATGTTGTGATTGTGTAGGTATTGCAGGGCTAAACATACTTCGGCGACGTAGAACGCGGCCATGTGCTCGTCGAAGAAACCATAGACGCTCAAAAGCGACTTCATGTCGCCGCCAACCATATATTCCATCACCAAATACACCGAAGTTATCGTTTGTAACGAATAGTAAAGTTGGACGCAGAAAGGGCTTTTCGTCAACGCAAGGGCGTTGCGTTCGTTGACGACCTGCGATACCATGTTTTTGTTCACCATTTCAGTCTTTTTCATCACTTTTATAGCGAACATAACGTCGGAGTTGGTTTTCTTGCAGCCGAGGAACACTTTTCCGAACGCACCCCGACTGATCGGTTTTATTATGCAGAAATCATGGATTTCGGGCAGTTTTGATTGCGCATCGGGCAGTTTTATTATGTTCTCTTTGTTTTCCTCCATTTTAAATAACTTTACACTAGTTTTGTTAAATTATAAATAAATATTTACAAGTCCACATGTTTCGGACTGATCAAAACCGTAACGAGCAACAAAAAACCGTTAAAAACGTCAATTCAAACCTCAAAAAAACCAAACTGTCAAAAATGACATAGGCCATATGGAATTTGAAATTTGGCAACACCCCAAA
>JARJDT010028946.1:0-15796 GCA_030264655.1 Leptusa sp. GC000079
TTAGCGTTTTTATTAAAATGCTAAAGTGTGAAGTGTGATTTAATTCCATAAACATGGCATTAATTTAGATCTTCATTTTGATTTGATGATAATTATTCACAAATTATACGACAATTAAAGAAACAACAAACTTTCGAAAATTAATTTTTAATACTATACGGTCTGCACTGATAAAACAAGCCAGTACATGCTAGCAACGATGGTGAAATGCAAGATATGACACCAAAATCCAAATTTCGAAACCAAATTTCGTTAATACATTTTACAACGAGACGTTACATTATAAAAATCGAAATTAATAAGTCTGCGTATAAGCAAGTAAATAACTTAATGCAAGTTAACTCTTACATATGAAGCAATTATGAAGATGTACTCTTCATATATTAGTTCGCTAATTAAGACAGTAACGTTCTGATAATTTCATTAATGAACACACAATGCTCGCATATGTGAAATGCGCTGTACAATATTTATGTGTCCATAATTCATGAATCTTTCAAATCGCATCTTAAAATTAAACGAAAAGCAACAAATAAGGAACATATTTAGACTTGTAATAATTTTGCGTGTAGTAGGGAAGAGCGTAATAAGGTTTAATTATAATAATGAATATTCAGCAACGGAGCGTTTATGATCAGGCTTGGAATACATCAGGCATAAGAGGAAATCGTTATAGGTATTAGCATCCGAGAATGTCATAGCAAATATCTATAATTTGCTATCATTTGATTACCTCAGTCTCAGTGGGTGGGACAATTCGAATCATTTTCGAGAAAAGTCGTCTTGCTTGCGGATCATGACAAAAGCGTCAAGCAGGCGAACACAATGACAATACACAAATATTTCAAATCACATTATCTCCAAGTATTTTAGAGACAAAGTGCTTGTATTGTAACTAACTACATCAATATAGGCACAAAATAAGTACGGAGAAAAAGGATTTTAGTAGACTATTATTTAAATGCGTAATTAAATAAAGTGCAGATGCGTGTTTACCTTGTGCTTTTATAAACAATGCTCGTATCTGCGAATTGTCTAGGTAGATGCTTTTATAGTTTGTCCAGCAACAATGAGTACAGATTGAAATTGAAAATTACCCAAGATGAGCATGTTTTGTAATAACAGTTTTACAAGTGTAGACATTAAAAGTGTACGAATCTCGTAAATTTCCTATCGAGACATTGCGCGCATCACGCATCTCGACGCGCGATTCCGCGAATCCGTTTAGAAATTATATTAAATTATCGTTTTTCGATGCGATGAGCGCACGCACAAGAAAACAGCGAAACAGATAAAAAAAAAACCGAAAGTGTTGTCAGTGTCTATGGAAACCGTTCAGTACACACATCATATGCACATTGATGGACATTTATTTTTCCCCTTTTGCTCGCTTTTCGTTATGCTGATGGGGCGTACAATTTTCCACTCCCTATTTTGCCCATCATCATCGCCACTCACAATTTATCTATTTTATCACAACACGTCTAAGGCAATACAAATTCAACTTCCACTGAGCAATGCACAATAATAAGCTGCAAACAATAATTAAATGCCTAATCCCATAATTCAATTAGAATGCGCACAAGTTAATAGTCCTTGTTCGCAATAATAAAAATCCTACGTGCAATCTTTCCCTCGCGTCCTCGCGTGGCAACGTCTCGGTCTCGCGTTTATTTCGTGCATTAATGTTTCAAGAGTGTTAGCATAGATGGAATGCTATGATTGATGTTTCTAAGAAATTTCCATCGATTCTTATCGTCACAAGAAAAACCGAGCAGTACGCGTGCGCGCCGTGCATTCGGGGAGAAACTATCACGGTGGAAAATTCGTGGAACTTATCCAAGTCAAATGATACATGAATTCATTATGAATGGCAAATAGCAATGGAAAACTGTATCAATTAATTGCGCTTTGCTTTAACTATTTGCCATTAGCTTCTCGGTCTGATAATTAGACATCATCTTTAGCGCGATATTAGCGTATACAGCGGCGACTATAGATGATGATTTTTACAATTACTAACGCGAAATACTCTGTTTCTACGTATCAAGGAGTCGTTCGTTGCAGCGCCGAGTTTCTTTTATTTTTTCCTCGAAGGAGTTGCACCTCGAAAAGCATGCGCATCATTGCCGCCAAGCATAAAGGAATATGGTGCAAAGCCAACGCCGCATAGACGAAGACTACAAGCTCAAACTTGTCCAGGCAAAACGAAAATGAAAGTTGCACGTTTACGTTTTTATTCTAATTAAACATAAATGCGCACAAAATTGACAAACATAAACAAGAAAACGCACGCATAGATATTTGCGATTTCACTCTGAGACGATGGGGAAATTTGAAATTCAAATTCTAACAAATTTCCACCAACACACAAACAAACGTTTTGAATATGCTATGTTCACTAAAAAAATGTTTCAAATGAGCAATATTTTACCTTGTTTGAAAAATTTTGTAATCCATTATCAATCGGGATATTTTCTATTCGTGTATCCTTGCGATGATGAATTTTCCAATAACAGAAAAATGACGGAAAACACTAACTAATCTCACTTAGTTCGATCAAATAGAAGCACAATGCACTAAATCTCCTTTGAACTTGACTGACGTTGCTTCTCCAACGAGTGCCGAAGGAGATGTGAAGATTTTTCTCTTGAGTTTGTTGAGGATATTGTATTGGAAAAACCACTTCAGTGCGTTGCGCTCGTGAGAGAGAGATGTTAACTCTCCGAGACGTGTGGTAGAGTGACTTCACGAAAAGATCACCGTGCTTCAACATCAACTCGACAATGAGGAGCGATTTTGATTGGTCTGCGGCGATGTGGTAGGGATATGTACCTCAGATACGGGACGCGGGAACGACTATGAGTCGAGATATTCTATACTCAACGGTATGATGTTCGTATCAAACTACTGATACTACGCTTTGGCCAAGCTAAGCTGCTATAAGGTAAGGTAAAGTAAAGCAAGTATGTGCATGTTTGCTACCGAATTTCACGAAGCATGTGTGCGGAACGGATGGCTAAACAACTGGCTACCTCTCATCCTAATCAGGACTTCTCATTCGCGACCTCTCTTTCTAAGAAAAATCCTTAATTTATGTGCGTTGCTTATACTCAAACCAAAACTATAACATTTCTTAATTGCAATTAGCAATTTGTGTTTTCATTGTTTCATTCAGACTCTATTGATTATAAATTTCGGCAATGGAATGTGCAATCATATCTGTTAATTGTCACATCATACGAAAGATAATTTCAACCAGACGCCATCGCTGCAAAAATGTTCGATTTGAAGAAATCAAACGAATGAATTGGGCAGAGTTGTATGTTATCAAATCGAATTCATAAATTCTTCAAAAAATGTTTTATCATGCAGTCTTGCTTGCAGCTGATATCCACAGAATCAATTGATTGATTGAGTCACGCTTTGTGATATGCAAAAATTGCCGAAATCATTTTTTATTCAATACAACAATAAGATCTAATCATCGCAAATGAATTTAAATCACATGCTCAACTTGTTGATGCAAAATAGAGCAGGATTAATAAAATTATAGGCTTTGAATTTTTATTTAAAAAAAAGTTTGATATATATTGAATATTGTACAATTAAAACGATAGACTGCAATTAATTTGCATTTGGTGTGTAATTTCTGCAATTTTGTAAACTTCTAATTTTTTGCAAAACTCTAATTTGCTAATAAGCATATAAATTTTAATTGCATGGTGCGCAAAATAACAACAAAACCCGATGTGCATTAAAAATGCGCGCGTAAATTTCACTTCAAATTAATATTCGACATCTAAAAGTTAGATGAGCAATTTCTAAATTAATATCCGGATATCACATATGATAAATATGAATAAGAAACGTTTGTATGTCAGTGTGAATAAGAATAAAAATAAAAGTACTAATAATGATCACAAAATCGATCAACTAGTCTAGTTAGAAGAATAGACGCGGAAAAAGTGAAAATGAAATGCGTTCGTTCCGCTGTTTTATAACGTTCTTCATAAATGAAGTTGATGATTGTACACTAACACCATACAAGTACTTACACATATCGACAACCATCAAATTATTACGAATCGATCTTGAACACAATATAATAGCTAGCTAGTTTGATGGGAAATTTTTCTTGTTTTGGATGTTCTTACTTTTATTGACAATTCATGCTTCTTTATTATAGGTTCCAGGTGAATAAATGACCGTGTATATTGCGCCAATAGTCTCTCATAAAATATGAGTTCTTTCTTTCCAAAAACTAATTGCCATATGTAGAGAATTATCGAATCGTAACAAATACTGTTTGAATTTCGCGCCATAAGTAAATGTCAAATATATGTTGATATTTTTGGCGCTAAATTCTACTGGTAATTCTACAATTAAAAATCTTTCCCGGTTCAGCAATCACTATATTCATTCAAATAGATAAACTTTTGGCTTGCTTTTAACTTCAATGCTATTTTCCTGAATGGAAAAATGATTTATAGACTAATTCGGTATCCTCGAGACAATTCTTTAAAAACATGTAAGTATAATGTAAATTGCAATAGGTAAAATGGTAGTTGTGAGTGTGGCCTCATTTGCTTATCAGGTATTTTTTATACCGAAAAGAGTTTTTCCTTAAAAGTCGTGATTATCTATTGCCACAAACATTGTAAATGAATGCAGCGAATAATATATGGTTGAGAAATCAGTGCAAAAAATGTATTCGCTAGTAAAAGTAGGTATTTTCTGATGTGACATGAAGCACAAGTCACCAAGTATAATATTTTTAAGTACGGTATATCAGCACAGTCAATGGTGCTTGCTGGGGCTACGTCAGTAGCCAGTCGTTACTTTTTATCAATCTTGCACAAACTCATTTACTTTACTCATATCATTGCTCATATCATTCCATTCGAAACGACTCAAAAACTGCACTGGAGAATATTAATGATAATTTTTAAAATGGCAAAACGTATGCAATTGCATTTAACTGTATCATTTAAATAGTTTTCTATTGTAGTCATTGCTTAATCTGTCGAAGTAAATACTGGGTATTCCAAAAAACTGAGCAAATTTGAAATTCCCGAAAAGGATTCTATGTATATTTAAATTGCAGATAAAAATTCGCGAAAAATTAAAATCTGTTCAGAATTGGAATTTCCAGCTAAGGATGCGAACCTGGTGGCAACTTTTAGAACTTTTCTTAAGATGGGTTTAAATGTTAACTAACAGTTAATTGAACAAAAATTATAGTAAAACATTTTTTGTTAATTGCAATCAGTAAGATTTGAAAATAAGTTTTTAATAGTCTCCCCGACACGCATTTACTGAAATCATTTTCAACTTGCCATCTTTAAAAAGGTTCAAAAATCGCTCTCTCTCAACGACAGCAAAAATTCTAATAGACATTTTTAATTTTTGATACTTAAATATTGTGAATTTTTGATGAAGGGTTGATATAACGTGCTATGATATGGAAAGTAGGCCATGGTAAGTGAGAAAAAAAAGTAACAAACTCTTTACCGTATTTCGATGGTGAATGCATTAGTTGACTTATTACTTATTAGCGATTTTCGAAAACACGAATTTTCGGTCGTCATCAGCACATAATAGGATTACCACCCGGTGCTTTATTAGCTCTTTGACGATCTGACCATATTGTGAGGTCGAGAATAAAACCAGATTATAGAGTGAATTGAGTGGGGCGATTAATCGCAATGCAACTAATGGAGCATTAGGGGAGAAGAACCCTCGTGTATTGTCAGCATCACTTTCAGTACAATGATCTGCAAATACCAACTAGTCAACTAGACGAATTAACCTGTTAAATTACCTCCATATAAGCTATAAGCAAACTATGTTCTAAGGTCGATATGATAAGTGCTGACAGACATTTGCCATCATTAATAAAAATAATTGTCGTTGATGCGCATTTACCCAAAATTGAAGAGCGCATAATTCGACAACTTTGAGAAACGGAATGTTTTAAATCGTTAAAATGCAAATAGGGTTATAATGACCATACGAAAGAACTTTTCCAGTGTAAACGCGCGGATAGTGCACAAACAACAATAACAACTAATAATTAATCTCATACTAATAGTTTCTTTAATTGCATTGCATTGGTCTACGCAACGCGTCTATGGATGAAGAGTCCGGACGAATATTTTCGTCGTGGCGACCGACGAAGGTCGTTATGTGCTATATGCGATGGTCAGCTAATCGAAGAAACCATTAATGGAGGATGCGCTTAACATTCCATCGACGCCAATGGACTTACCAGCTCGCCACGACAGACACTGACATATAATCAGTCGCAACGCCAGAGCTTATCTTGTTCTTGGAGACATCAATTCGTCTCTTTGGTACTTCGCCTGATTTTGACGAAGTTGATGCTTATGTTCATATTTTCAGACATCATCATAATAAACTTAATATAAAACAACTTTGAAGTTTTAAATTCTTGACAAAAATAAATTATTTGCATAATGTTTTTAGACCCTTTGGGCAAGTACCTAAAAAAAGGGCCTAGATGACCTATTCAGGTCTAAAGGGCACAAACGACGTGTTTATAGTCACAGGTCATTTTGACACAATTCAAAACAGGGTGCACCCCTGAGTCATTGACCAAGGGTCAACTTATACTTTTACTTTACAACATGATAATGCCTTTTTGACATTGTCTTTCACTTTCTACATTTGTATGCGTTATTCTAAGTGTATGCAAGAGCAAGGACAAGGTGATTAAGTGTTGTTTTTTGTCAAAGGGTACCTTCTACCACCTAATAACTAATAACAGTCATTTCACTTGTAAACTTCAACTGAAAATTGTGCGCTACTGAATGTTGTAAGAAAACTGCCTGCTGAGCCGACAACGTATTGAGACTTTATTTCCCGTATAATTTTCTGGGGGCTGTGTGATTACGTTTTAAATAGTTTATGAGTAGATGGTGTATTCAACGACGAAGACATTAATCACGTCCTTTTTCTGTACTGCTCGCGCTCATTAAAAGCGTGACTTATGGTGCCTTAATAAATACCCAAAGAAGCATTACAATGTTTGATTTTTTTCCTATCCTATGGGCAAATGCAATTTATTGTCAAAACACTTTCACTAGACGAAACGAAACAAATTAACTAAAAAATCACTATTACATTTTCAAATCTGTTTTGTGCTTAGTAAAATTATCTGTGCTTAGTAACGGTTTTTGAACGAAACAAACCCAAAATTAAACCTGCACATTTATAATTGTGATTTCTGCCCGTTTATGATAGTCAATAACAGTTTCAGAAAATGTTTCGAAGAAATTTTAAAACAGTAAAGTACCTGCGAAGTGGTCATTCATTAACTTGCACTGCCTTAAGCGTCTCTATTAAAATGATACTAACTGTGGGAGAACAAGGCTTAAGACGAAAAACATGTTACATTTTACATAATATTCGTATAAAATGTAATAATAAACTGGTCTAAAATTTGACTAACTTCAGAAATGGTACCGTATCTTCATCAAGTAAGTACAACAAGATGTAAAAGCTTGCAGCGCCTTGTTTCATCCACAATGTTATATGACAGAACAGTTAGACTTGTCCTCAATGTCTTCATCTGGAGCAAGTCAGAAATTCTTGAAACTTTCTCATAGTATCGTTTTTCTTGGAAGCACAAAGCAAGATGTTTTCTTGAGCAATTTTCATAGCATTTTATAAAAATATAACAGTTGACGTAAAATTTCCCATCAAATTTTCCTAAGGTCTAAGTTGGTGGACAATATTAATACTTAGTTGAAAATTTATTGATTAGTTTTATTCTGATATAATTTGTGGTCTTCTATTCTTAAGTAGAATTAAATTGCTATAATGAAATTATCGACTCGGCTAGATTTCCTATTCAAGTATGAAAACCAGTTTCACCTCAAGCGAATGCACTTGTTGCTAATATGCTACACGCTTTTATTATTTGACCGTAGGTCTCATGCACATCAGTCAAAGGTTAGCACCACTTACTTGGTTCAGCGACGACGACAGGACGTGGTTTTAAAACCGGTAATATTCTCGATGATGATATGATTGTGCATGTATTTACAAAACGTTAAGTTGGAAATAAATTGACTACCGAACACATCTGAACAGGTCCATAAGTATTAAGATAAGAAGAAGTCAACCGATTGAAACCTTATTCTCTGTCGTGTCGTGTCTACTGCGTGTTGTAATTTGAGCCTACAAGGCGAGACGCACATTTTCTTGATACGATTGTTTGTCGTTTATTATTATTTTAACCCGAATGAAGCAGTCATTTGTACGAGAGGCAAGAAACTATTATGTAGAGATAATTAATGCTTACCAATGGACATTCCACTAAGATGTGTCCTGCGCCTCATCACGGCCGACGAAATGCTTCTTGTTGTTATTAGTGGCTCGTGCTCGTAATCGACAGATAAGTAATGCACTCTTTGTTCCATTATTATCGGCTTGAAATATCTCGAACGCGCTTGATCGCCACTATTACGGTTTCACTTTTTTTTATATTAACTTACAAGACCTTCCTTTACCTTTAATGTAATCTGCCCTAACAATAAATAAGCAATTAACAGGAAAAAACAACAGTTATTAACAAATCTACACGATATAAAAAAAATAAAAATTCTAACATGAAATGTAATTGATACAAATTAAATAAATATTTTGAACAAGCAAATGAATTAATATAAATATTTACTAAAATTGTTTATAATAAATTAAAAATAATCTAATATGAGATGAGCTTAAAATCTAAATAAGTTGTTGCGTTGTAAAATTGCTAGTGTTATGCTTGGAAGTCAAAAGACGACTGAGGGATTCTAAGCTCTTTTGGATGCAGTAAGATAACGCAGATGAAACTTGCAAGGACCTCCTATTTTGTCTCGTAATTTCACTAGAAAAGGTACGATTTATGCAAATGCACATGTGATAAAGGGAGATGAAACATCAATCTCTCCCGAAATGTAGAGCATTCCCGAAGGAAAGGGTTGTGGCGTTATGGAAAGGGTTGAGAATCTCCGATTCGCCAAACTAAAACTGTAAAATGTGGGTACTTACTGATATGAGGGTCATGTTTTTTATGTTACTTGAATCTTAACTTATAAAAAATGGACAAAAAATTTAACATATCAGTTTACATGCACCCCTCATCGTTTATTTTCAAAAACAATTAAGAAGACATTTTTTTTCAATAATCAAGTTTTATCTGTATAACCCATTAAATCTGAAAATTAATAAAATCAAAAAGATTTGACAAATTGTGTAAAATTAAAAAACTATAAGTAAAGGATAATATTGAAATACGTTAAAAGCATTATTCAATTAGATCCAGAATTACAAATGTTTAAATAATTCTTATAAATTCTAGAAATATGAGACAATTTATTCATATGTCCGTTGTATAACGATGGACAATATTCTCTGCCAGCCTTTCAGTACCTTCAGAAAAAACTATACGTTTCGACCGTTAACGAACGAGCATAATAAAAATTAGTTCAACAAAAATCAAGTATACCTAACATGAAGAGGTCCGTTTGAAGAAAGTGGCAGAAAATTTCTCACAGTGCTCATGATGACCATCGGCCAAATTGTCGAGTTAGGTAGTCGCAATCTTTCTCTTTATTTTACAATGTAAACCTTTAATACAATACGCACGACGTTGCTTCGCACTTATTCTAATGGGTAAAAAACGGCCGCTATCCAATGGTCAATGAATTTGATAGCCTCGAAAGGGAAATTGGCTACCTGCTGACCCTCGACCGGGAAGATACCTGGTGCACCAATTTTACCTGCCTACACATCCTCGACCAGCTTGACCTTTTCAACGTGACCTAATTTAAATATTCCTTATTGAAATTCTTGAAATTTGGTTCACTTTAATGGTCAGCGCGTACCTCAGTGCATTGTTAGTAACTTTACACAAAGAGCTTCTTCATATGGGTCGCGATTTATTTTTACCCTTTTTAGACCGATGGTCATAGAGGTAAACATATCCAGGTCAGTCACGAAAATGGACCATGGTCGATCCGTACTCACGTATGTTGGGTGCACGCATAAAAAACGAATATAGGTCAACTTTGTATTAATCCTAGACAATTTTGGCGTTAGGTATACGAACGATTCGCATTATGCATATACACTTTGAACATGCGAGCGAGTCTCAGGAAAACGGTTAAACTTTCCCAAGAAGGTAACATATTTGCCTAATAGTAAACTGACGCATGTCCAAATTTTAACGGTCATCTGCAGTAGACATTGTGTACAAATCTTCACAGCATATTCAGTTCCAGTTGCTTATTTAGAAAGGTCTCAAGTCGCAACTAATCACAAAACAATTCAACAAGCGATAACCTGAGGTATTGAAATTTATTTCTGCTAAATAAGTAAACCCAAAGCGATAAACCCAAGACTGTCCGATATTTCTTTGTATCTAATATGAAACAATCCGTCATTTGATTAGGTATATTTCTCAAATATCAGCATCCGTCAATACGGTTTAATGCAAATTGAATGGAAACAGACGCTGGCGATGTTTCCAGTAATCAGGTAACTTTAGGATAAACACACTCTGATATCTGAATACGTCCGACTGATTACGGATTACTAACAATAATTATGAGTAATTTTTATTATTTCTTCGCATTTAAAATAGGTGAGAATGTGATACTTAAACCGTATTCAGTGCCAATATGAATATATTAAACATTGATTAAATAAAATACGTACTTTTCTTATCTAGGTATCAACATGGCAATGATAGTTTCCAAAACTTGTAAAGAAGGAAATTTACGACTGTTGTTATCAGTCATTATCTACAGGTTAAATCAATGCTGCACAAGAAATGTGCTTTATCAGATGGTGAAATATGCTGATTTGTTAATATTCATCGATTCTCTATTGTTTCATGATGTCGTATGATGTTGAACAAATCTAATTATAAATTAAAATCGTTTACGCGGAAAATGTAAATAATAAAAGTCGGCGTAGTTCTCCTTTATGATCTTTAATCTTTTGACCTACGCTTTGCGAGGAGTGAAAGATTGAATCCGGTCGGGCGCTCAATGAGACAAAAGATTTTATCGATTCAGTTTTGTCGATCAGCAATTATTTGCATAATCTACATTGGTAGATTCAATCAAATGCATTTACCGAAATAAATTATGCATTTGTGCAGTCGTAGTTCGTTTGGGAATTACACAAAATGCTGAATTCTAGAAGGTACTTATTTTCAAAGATATCTATTCTGTTTATCAGAATGACGAGTCGACTAGACATGGGACAGAGAAAAGGTTCGTGTGTGTGTAAATAATGAATATTTATCAAGTCTTGAAAAATATTAATTAATTCGCGTTCGACAAGCTCTGGGTAAACAATAAGAAAAAGGTTTAAGAGAACCGTTTTTCGTTAATTATATGCAAAATTATGAATTTGGGCCTTATCAATGGTTATATCCGAATATAAAACAAAACAACGAAATAAAATGACTAAAGATAAAGGCAGAAGCATAAGTGCTGGAAAAAGAAACTAAATTTTCAGAGATAACATACGTCAAACAGTAAAAAAGTAATAATGCACACGTAACACATAATTCATAAAAATCTATTTCGCTCTAACTATACACCTCTAGACAATAGCAAGCCAATACGAATATGTTGATAAAAAGTTCTGAGTAAAGCAAAGCGTTTTGTTATTATCATCATTAGCATTATTATTGTCTTTGCTGTACTGATATGCATTAATATTTTCCTCTAGCCAAGGATAACGTTACACGTCAAATTTACAGTCACTCATTTCGCTATTATAGATATTATTTTACGTAGTTTCAGAGGTGTATTCCTACGTAGATAGACTATAAAATGTTCTCAACTGAATGTTTAACATAGTTTTACTCGAACTCACTTGATAACGGATGGAAAATGGAAAACACTCATTTCGTAAGGTTTTTCTGTCTTGCAATTTTAAATATTTGAGCAACAGATATTGCAGAAATCAAAAACATTTCAAGTTTGTTTCTTAATATTCTTCCTGAAAACATGCAACTGATAAGCATTTCTTAGAATTTGTAACCTGAAATCTACTTACCACATATATTTATCAGAGTTTATTTCCGGTAAGAATTATCAATTTCTCAATATTTTCATTTTTAAGTAATTTGCGCAAAATAATTAAAGAAATTGCTTTATACAATTATGAAGGAGAAAGATTATTAGGTATCCAATGAGAGTAAGTACATTTCTTATCAGACACATTAATTATTTTAACATTTTTGTAAAGTTGTATCACAGCGTATAATACGTTTGGATACGAGTTTTTCTTATCAGAGGACGTCCTGTGTTGTGTGGCATATACACGTACTTACTTCAATTATAGGTTGTGTAGATTGAAAATATATCAGTTGGAATATCATTTAGGTATTAAGAGTCATTCACTTTAAAAATTATTTACATATTAATCCTCTTTGAAAAGGCAAGTAAATTATGGGTGTTAACAATAAAAACTGCTTGTATGTATACTGTGAGGTATACCTATACATATTACTCCATACTTCACATTGATTGAAAGAAAATAAATGATTCGACATGATACGTAAATAGCGCGGAAAATTTGTCAGTTGATAAACATACGTATATGTAACCCAGTTAAATTTCAAAAGTCATTGCAATCTTTTTATGTTAAGTTGCGTTTGCGTATATATGCAAAACTCTAGATATTTAAGAGAGAAATAAACACAGTTGTTAAACAAAGTCATCATATACCTTTGTTCACGTAGATTTACAGTTTCGTTGTAACCGAAACTGAAAATGTGAATATTGCGCGAGATAAGGATAGCATTTTAATGCCTCCTGTTATAGGTCCCCTTCCTGCTGCCTACATATTGAGAAGTTTTTTTTTTATTTCGATGAATACTTATCACCGGTAATTACGTTTCGCTGCTCGCTGCCTTTTGCCATACTCGACTGAGTCAGCTATCAGCGTGCGCTCACTACAGGTGATAAACCAAGCAATAGCAATACCATTTCATGCGGGTTGTGATAAACCGAATAATAACACCAACTCTGGATTTAAGCCCACAAAGAGACAAAAACAGAATGCTTGTTTACTTGAAACGGATATAATGATATCATGTCTAAATTATGTAAATTAACTACATCCCAAAATTGTTTAAACAAAGAACCAACATTATTGAATATTTTCCTCAGATTTTGCGAGAAAATAAGAACAAAGTCCAAGCTTTTAGCTCGAGTTGTATGAAGAAGTACGTGGTAAAAGAAGAAAGACCGTTGGTTAGCGCCTTTCTCGCCTTTGTAGTCCTTAATAACCAATATTTTTTTACGTTGGTGCTGCTGTCGTAGGCATAGCACGTGTCAGTCTTAACGGTTTCTTGCTTAGAAAAACAAGACATACTTTTTAGGGTAGAAACGAGTTCTTACAGTTTACATGCAAAAGATTAATTAAAATCGTCTAATTTAGCATTTTTAAAATCAACAATAAATATGCAACCTCAAATGAGGCTCCAAAAATCTAACAGTAAATTTTCAAGTCCACTGCAAAACGGCGCAACGTCTAAAAAGCCTTGTATCACGCAACAACCGAGCTCGGCGAGTTGATAAACTGTGTATTCCCAGTATTCCTAAAAAGAGAGAGGAAAAACTAGGCCCCGACCGGATCAATATTTCTCTTAAATCATGCAGCATAGCAGCATTAGAAGAGTAGAGCAAAAGGTATAGGCTTTTTTACCCCATCTGTTTACCTGAGATGAGTCACTCAGGTGGTGTGCAGGGCAAGGGCAGCAAGGGGCCCCCCTAGGCAGTCAGTTTGCTGAAAAGCGAGAAAGTCAGCACGACACCCGCGGAGGCGGCTGGAATGCGCGCCAGAGTGGGAAAGGCGATGCTGCGGCAGCGGCGGCGGCGGCAGGATGGCAGGCGCACCAGCAGCAGAGTATTGAACCAATGAGATCGCGTCTGCAGAGCGCCGCGACGCCGCCACAGCACCAGGGAATTGCGCCAGCGTTGCTAAGGACACCTAAACCCTCTGGCACCGACGCGAAAACCTACGCAACATAGCAGACAGACACGCCATGCTCGCCTCCGCTTCGTTGTTGTAATTATTATTTTATGTCTGTTGGCCGAGCGGAGGCCCGAAGAGCTCGCCAAAAGGGGAGATTACATTCAATTCAATGCAACAATGCATGTTCTGCTCAAATAAATATACAATCTCACGCAGTTGGGTTGGGGATGTATCTACTTATCTAACCAACTAATCGAACATTCACGCATATTTGATTAGGAATAGGTGAAAACTCAGAAACAAACTGCAATGTTACAGGAAAAGTGTTAAAATGCTAAAAATTATTGCGGAAAATCTTTGGTTGCGTGCACTGCTTTGCATTCGGTAACAGCGAAAGCAAAAGCAAATACCTTGTTAAAGTTACAACTTGACTCTGCTCTCTTTCTGACTAAAGATTAAAGTCATTTAAGAAGACAGTGCTGAAGACAGACTCAGCTTAAAGCGAAAGAATAAGCAATAAGAAGAAAACGTACGACATGTGCATCTGACCATCAGCAACCAGCAACAAGAACAACGACCAGCTGATATTAAAGATGCATCTCTTGGCGGCTATCTGCCGTGTTGCCGCGGCAGCAGATGTTTATTAAAGACAGACAGACGGCACGCGCCCTTTTTCAATATCAACGGCTTGCTGCCTGCTTCTTTAGCTGCATTGCGCTCTTCTTCGTGCTTCTTATTATTTCGTGGCTTATAATAATCAGTCTCTCGTGACCGTGACGCGTGCCACGCAGAAAGGCCGTTACAATATTACTTCCAACATCCAACTTCCAGGCTGAACTGCATGAGCATGTTGTTTTATTTTCGAACTGTTACAACGCGAGAAGAATACATATAATTTGTGAATTAGAAAGCGATCTTTACTCAGACCAATAAATCATCAGAATCGACTTCCGATGATACAGTGTAAGTGTAAGGATTGATGCATTCAACTAGGCCAGATATCGCTTTTTCGGTTTTATTGTTTGGCTTAGTTCACCAAATGCTTTTATTGGGTCTTGATGCATCAAGCACACCAAACCAATACTCTGCCCTATTAATTCACACGTTCGCATGTGGATGTGGAGCATGTTGTGTGTATTGCGCGCGTGACCACAATCATTTTACCTTTTTCCCAACACAACGAGCAACGTGTCCGATTGCCTCTGCCACCCCATTAGCGACAGCGACCCACGCGGATATCCGACGTTACCGTGATGCAAACCCTCTGCAATATCCTGATGTATTCTCGTTGTCTGATGCATGTAGGTTTTCACTTAGAAAATTACAGCCCAATGTCCCAATTGATCTATGGTTGTGTTTGTAGAGTTTGTCTCGATTGTAATTACCTAAAGTGACGCAACCGTGTCCAAATAAAAAACGTTGAATTTTTTGTATTAAAAATATATCTTGGTATAAATTGCAATAAAAAAAATCCCTGGTCTTCATTTATAGTCTTATAGTCTTCTTGTCTTGTCTTGAAATATCGAGACAATACATTTGAGTTTCTTGTATTGCGTTTTTTATTTATTTTCTTTATATCTTGAAATTTCTCGATATTGCTTGATTTTTCTCGATATTTCTTGTCCATTTTTTTAAAAAACTTAATCTTATCTTGTAATGATTTTTTAGATACATACCGACTCTTGTCTTGATCTTGTCTCGAATTTTTTGAAATCAAGACAAGAATTCTTGAAAAATCAAAAACAAGATGAAACTCTATTCATTTAACATACAAAAAATTAGG
>JARJDT010028949.1:0-25552 GCA_030264655.1 Leptusa sp. GC000079
CAAATTTTAAAGACTGAAGGGATATGCTTAGACTCTCGGGGGAAAAGTTAATTTTTCTAAATTAGGACAGTTGTCCTCGGGTTTATTTCAATTCTGTAATTTTCACACAATTAGTTACTTTTTCGTTTTATTGATGCTTGTTTTTCAGAATGTTACAAATTATTCCTTTAAATGAGGCCTTTATAAAAGTATGTTTAAAGTGGTAGAAAAATTGTAGAAAAACAAACAAAAAATAAAAATAATGTAAATATGCAAATGTGCAAAGGCACCATTCTTGTTACGATTATTATTTTACCCTTATGTTAGGGTTGCATTTGCCACCATTTTCATTATACAAAACTTTACCTTATCCTATAACCTAAAATTTGTTTACAACCGACAACGAAGAAATTCTAAATCCTTGCCTATTAAGGTAACGAAACTAATTTATTTTGAATGTTTCAGGTTTTTGACTGTCGCTATGTGACGACAACGAGTGGGATGTTCGAAGCGCTTTGCAACCACATCAAATACAGTACCAATAAAGGTAACATTAGGTAAGTGTGCCCGGCGCCTCCACATTGGCAAACATGCAATTGTTCAAAAAATATCAATTTTGTATTTTGTATTTTGCCATTAAAACTAAATATGCTTGTCGTTAAAAATAATTATTTATTAATGTTGGTTTCATTCTATTCACACTTCAATTTGGAGTAACTTCCCCTGTGTCTTGTGCCACTTCCTTGCTCGAAATTAATTAATGAACGCCGATGCGATGTGTTCGTTACAATTAATTCAAAGATGCTATTAGGTTTTCTACACTTCACACGCTGGTTTGCGGCTAATCATAATTCCGGCAATAATTAACAAAATGTACTCAAACCTTCAAACCGCGATGGGTTGGTTATATTAAAATGTTTTACCAGGTAAAACATGAATATCATGCCTATAACAAGTAACAACTTAATTAATGATGACATATTGTTACTTATTAATAAATGACTGTCGTATTTTAGGCTTCTTCAAGGCATAGGCGTGTTGTTTACAATTTCATCGTGTGTTTAGCTTCATTAATTTATGCTTGTTACATGAATAATCTTGCAACGACCGTATAAATATTAGGGTAGCATTGAGTTAAACGAGTTTTTTATGCTAAAAATAATTGGCCCACTTAGTACGCGCATTAATTTGAAAAATTTGAACCTCAGATGCAAAAAATGAACAGCATGGGCGTTTTATTGTCTTAATTAATTCAACAACGTTTCCGTTCCTTTTTTCTAAGAACTACCTCAATATAATTATTTATTGCTTAACAAAAGTACTTCCTTCCATGAAGTTGAAAACAAAAAAATATTATGAGATTAAGTGAGTGATTTACGTATGCTCAATATGGCTAAAGAAAAACGTCTGCAGGATACGTGTTGAGAGGTCACAGAAAAATAATAAATCGTCGTTAACTGTAGCCGTTTACATAATCGTTATTCGTACTAATCCGATTTCTGCTTGCTGCAGCCAAGGGCAAAACGGCTCAGCTTTTGCTTTCTGCTATCGCTAGCTGAAGCTGAAATATTCCTAGCCAATCCTGTATTGCTTCATCTACTGTTTTAGCTCGTGCGTTCATTCATTTGCCTCGTTTGTAGCTGATGTCGGCTCTGCATACGTAATGAAAAGCTATAGCCAATACTTCTTTTTCTTCTCCGGGAAAAATATTTAACAAAAGTTAACTATTCGTAAATAACTAAAACTTTTCTTTGTCTCGTTATCGTAGAGTAACCATTCAACATGCATATTTGTTGTACCAAGTAATTGATTTATCTGTTTGTGTGCATTGCATAGATCTGCAATAACAATATTTCCACAACGAACTGACGACAAACACGATTACCGAGTATGGAATCCCCAGTTGATCAGCTATGCAGGATACAAACAACCAGACGGAACAGTGATAGGAGATCCACAATTAGCCGAATTTACAGGTACAAATGATAAGTCAATAAGTTCATTTAAAGTCTGCATGTGACAAAAAGCAAATAACAAATTCAAGGTAATTTTCCGTTTGGAACTCTGCCATGAATTAATTGAGTTACTTGGAAAATTGTGACTTGGCACAATTTGGCGTCAAAAAGGATGCTATGGCCAAGTTTTGATAAGAATAACACATCATTGTTTATTTTACTTGTCGAAGAGATGCCTGTAAAGATTTATAGTTCGATTATAGCTCTAGATATTAAGGCCCTACATAAATTCTTCACGTCTCTTCTGGTTCATGGTTCAACTTTAATACTTACCCTCTTTGTGCAAATGGACCTAAGCATAAGGCATGGCTCATATAACAAATTGACTCCTTTGCGTGTCTGCCTGACTTTGACTAACAACAAATAAATTTCCACCATTTGCACATTTTATGGCAAAAGGCGAATCCAAACGCGCAAATATTTCACACACAATGCATAAAGATATAATAATTTTAGGTTTAATATGCTACAAGTGAAATTATAAGTTAATGAAATGTGAAATTGTTATTTCAATATATTCGTTTTAATTAAGCACATGATCTAATTAAGCATGTAATTTCATGAAAAAGTTACAATTCTTCTTTTATAATTTAAAACGAGTGGTAACTTTCGTGTGCATTGTATTTTTGGTGAAATGAAACTGGAATTGATAAGCTTGAGTTGGAAAGTTGCAGCATTTGAAAGGATATGAGATAAATAATGTTGTTGGTTTGATGCTGTTGAAAGTGTGTTAAAATCTTATAGAATAATGTTATAACATATATGCGAATAATATGTATAATGGAATAATGTTGAAGTACAGGTAAGCTGTACTTTCAAAGACGTATGTTCCTGTTTTGCAGTTCCGCCTTTGAGTCCTTTTCCTTTCTCTATATTCTCTATCATTTATGCACAACGTGCTTATATCACCTAAGTTCCAAACATTTTCACCTAACGCACGCTTTTCTTGATCTTCCTGTCCTGTTTGTGGCGTTAAAACTTAAAACTGTTGAAACAAAACTTTTCTTTTGAGTTCTTTGCGTCTGAAATTCCGAAAATATTGTACAATTCACGCATTGTCAATGTTTAAGTAGGATTTAGCTGAAACTGAGAGACGGGTAACAACTACAAAAGAAAATTAATATTTATTTCTCGTTATGAAAACTTTGAAAAACCAGCAAAACTACCTACAACTAAAAATAAAGTTTTCATACTTGAAGTTCTCCGGGATTTTGGGATTTCTAAGAGGGGAGGATAAAACATTCAAGGCGATAATGTCGCAATACAAGAGGTTTTCCATTATCATTAGACATACACATCAGTCAAGAATTTGAAATGAATGACGAAACATTAGAGGAGACACTTCCGGCGTTAGTGGTGTAAATTTCCTCGTGGAAAATGTATGACGACATAAATGATAAAAATGTTGCCACTATAGGTCTATTTTCTTTTTTATGGTGCGCACTTTTCTCTATAAAATGCTCCTTTTATGAATGTAATTTCAGTGACATTTTTTTAATAACTCCATTTTACTATTAGCAGTAATTGTTAAAAACGTTTTAATTTACAAAGAAGTAATTAATTATTCTCATATAATTTAAAAAATTAAAGGACTGGATGGAAATTCATTAAAGTGCACATTCATTATCATAGAAAAATCTTGAATTTTCAAATGGTAAAATGTGTACAATTGATTCGGCAAACCGTGAAGAGTGTAAAATTTGTCGCATAAAACATTGCTACATTTTTCATTTTTACCATAAAAGCTGGAAACAATCGATTGTGTCGTTACCAATTTTATTGTATGATAAACTGAATGTTAGGCGAACCTCTTCACAAAATGTTATTATCAATTTTGTTTACTTTTTGTTTATGTTAATAAACATTACTCGTATTTATTGACAGTTAAAAGCCGTAGATTATTTATGATTATTGGAGTTGAACAAATTATAGTTTATAAAATGTTATTAACTGTTAGTTAAAAACAAATTTCATTTTATGCTTCATTAATAAAGTTTCATATCTTGAATTGTGCATTTTTTAATGATAGCCGTAATTTAATCAAATTGAAAACTTCATAAAAAAAAACTAAACGGAAACTAAAACTAAAAGTGCACAACTAAAACGCACATTGGAGAAGCGAAGCAAAATTACAATGTAAAATAGCAAGTACAATTTCAGATAAGCAAACTTTTATTTGCGTTGACTAGAAATACATAAAACTAACATTATTCCAGCAGCAGTGCTAAATATGAAGATTTATTTGATTTTACTGCAAGTTTTATTTGTGAGAATACACATCTTATAAAATATCGAATACAGAATAAAATTTAACGACCCTGTGTATAAGTTTGAAATATAAAATTTCGCAAATAAATTCATTAAAAACCCTCATATTTTGGCGAGAACATAAAACTTGTCAATAAAGAGTAGATTAAACCCATTTGCCCAAAGCGGTTACCCAATCGAATACTTATTATCCGGTTAGAGTTAGCAAGTGTGGCGTGGAAGGATTGTGGATTGTGGTATTAACTTTAAAAAGGGTTTTTATCTCGTCCTTTTCAGAGGTATGCATGAAACTGGGTTGGAAAGGTGCTGGCACAAAATTCGATATATTGCCATTGGTGCTACAGGCGAACGGTCACGATCCCGACTATTTTGATATACCTAAAGAACTAATCCTCGAAGTACCACTGACACATCCTACGTAAGTGTCCTTTCAATAACATTTAAGAGATAATTGCCTCACTTACATTCTATTTACCATAGTTATTTCATTTCTTTTGGCAATAACATTTTCCTATTCACTTCTTTAGATTAGATTTTTTTGGAGAGCTAGGACTAAAATGGTACAGCGTCCCAGCGGTGTCAAGTATGATGTTCGATTGTGGCGGTCTGCAATTCACCGCGTGTCCCTTTAACGGCTGGTACATGAGCACGGAAATTGGTTGCAGAAACTTGTGCGATACGTATCGATACAACATTCTTGAGGTGTGCATGCTAGACTTGCACTTGAAGCATGTGGGAAATTAAATGCAAATCTAATTCCATTTCTAGACCATAGCGCAAGGCATGGGTCTGGACACGCGCTCGCCGGTGTCCTTATGGAAGGACAAAGCGATGGTCGAATCTAACTTAGCTGTGCTGCATAGTTTTCAACAGAAAGGCGTCACAATTGTCGACCACCACACTGCAAGCGAGTCATTTATGAAACATTTGGAGAATGAAGTTCGCTTGAGGAATGGGTGTCCTGCAGATTGGGTATGGATAGTGCCGCCATTATCCGGCTCCGCTACCCCAGTCTTCCATCAGGAAATGGCGCTTTATTTTCTTCGCCCTAGTTACGAATATCAAGTACTTGCTTTTAAAAACAACAAAATGCACGTGTTTTATGACTTTGTTTTTTTGCTTGAAAGGAACCGGCGTGGAAAGTGCACGTTTGGAAGAAAACGCGCGAGTCGGGCAAAGGACTCAAAAAGCAACCACGCAAATTCCACTTCAAACAGATTGCAAGGTCCTTATAATTTCCAATTCGAAATGCGCATAAATAATTCACTTGATAAAAAAATGTTATGTTTGCGCTTATCTGTTTGCTTTTATTTAGAGCCGTCAAGTTTACATCAAAGCTTTTCGGCAAGGCGCTTTCGAAGCGAATTAAAGCGACCGTCTTGTATGCGACCGAAACAGGTAAATCGGAGAGTTACGCAAAGAAATTATGCGAAATATTCGGGCACGCATTCAATGCCCAGGTCTATTGTATGTCCGACTACGATATCACAAGCATCGAACACGAAGCTCTGCTCTTGGTCATCACGTCAACCTTCGGCAACGGCGATCCGCCGGAAAACGGTGAAGTAATAACATTCCCCACATATCAATCAATTCACCCTCTGATTAATTGACACACGATTTCTATGTTCTCGATATTCTGCGCGCACGAAAGGAATTCGCTAAAAATTTATACGCCCTGCGCCTCCATGATCCGAGTGGAAGTGTTGCGAACGGCGAAGAAAAATTACGGTTCACATTGTCCGCTGTTTATTTAGAAAATTTCATTAAAATTTTATTTGCAGTGCATCGATGGCCACATCAAAGTCGTTTATCAAAGCGAACAGTCAAATCGATATCAACGTTAAGCGTTTTGAACGATATGATTCGGTTAAGGGTTCTGTAAGTGAGACGATACTTGAAGATGACTTTGGACCACTTAGTAATGTTAGGTCAGTTAATTCAAATTCATGCAGGAAGAACTTTTAATATATTAGACTGGCAAACCGATTGTTTGTTTTAGATTTGCGGTGTTTGCTTTAGGATCGAGTGCATATCCAAATTTTTGCGCGTTTGGGCAATACGTCGACAATCTATTAGGCGAATTGGGTGGCGAGCGTTTACTCAAGATGGTATCTGGCGATGAAATGTGCGGCCAGGAGCAGGCTTTTCGCAAATGGGCGCCGGAAGTTTTTCGTGTAAGCGAAACTGCAGGCGATAATCGTAAAACGCAACACAAGCAAACTACCCCTATTTCTATAACAAGAACAAATTTGCAATTTCGTTTTATTTGTCTTTTGGTATATTTCAAGTCTTTTTTTGCAGGTGGCATGTGAAACGTTCTGTTTGGACGACGATAACACATTTCTGGAGGCGACGATGACGCTGCAGACGGAGAACCTTTCGGCGAACACTGTGCGTTTCGTGGAAGAGAAAGCCGTTGACATGGCACAATCTTTGACGAAAATTCACAGCCGGACTGTAAGTTATTTAACCGCAACTTGGACAACATCACAAATTCATTTATTTGCTATTCTGCTGATTATGCAATAACGATTGTTTGCACAAACAATTTCTAGTATTCATTAGATTTGTGAAACTTGCAGGTACATTCCAGTAAACTTATGAGCCGCAAGAATTTGCACGGCGAGAAATCCGAACGTGCCACTCTGAATTTAGTTTTCGAAAGTACTGTTGTATACAATCCTGGCGATCATGTGGGCGTATTTGCTCGCAATCGACCCGAACTTGTTGATAAAATCCTTACGAAGCTTGCTGGCGTTGATAATCCGAATCAGGTTGTTCAATTGCAAGTTTTGAAAGAAAATCATACATCAAACGGTAGCAAACTTATTAGCAAAAATTGCGAAAATTTTGAATTCTGAAACATTGATTTCTAGGAGTTATTAAAACTTGGATCCCACATGAGAAGATCCCAGCTTGTACGATTCGACAATTGTTTTCGGAGATTTTGGACATAACAACGCCGCCATCGCCAAATTTATTGCAACAGTTTTCGTCAATTGCAACAAATGATGAAGATAAAGAGCGGTTAATGTCCTTGGCGACCGAATCAGCCGCGTATGAAGACTGGCGACATTGGCGTTTCCCGAATTTGTTAGAAGTCCTTGAAGAGTTCCAATCAGTGCATCCTTATGCACCTCTTTTAGTCGCCCAATTGAGTTTGTTACAGCCAAGATTTTATTCGATCTCCTCTAGTAGAAGTGTTCATCCGGGCCAGATACACTTAACTGTCGCCGTTGTTGTATACCGAACGCAGGATGGCGAAGGACCTTTGCATTTCGGCGTGTGCTCCAGCTTTCTGCAGGATGTGCCCGAAGGACAGCACGTTAATTTATTCGTGCGCAGGTACTGAGTGTGCAACTTGTCGTCTTTCTGTGTTCTAGTTGTGGTGTCACCAATGTAAATTACAATTGTAGGGCGCCTAATTTCTATCTTCCATCAGATTCGACGAGGCCTATTATTCTAGTCGGTCCTGGCACCGGCATCGCACCATTCCGAGCCTTCTGGCAACAGCGCTTGAGTCTCAGTGAGGCGAAACTACGCCTAGGTAAATGTTGGTTGTTCTTTGGATGTCGTCAAAACGAATTGGATTTGTACAAAGAGGAAAAGGAGGAAATGACTCGTAAAGGTGTCTTGACTCGGGTCTTTCTTGCGTTGTCCCGCGAACCTAATCTCAAGAAGGTAACATTTATACATTTTGTTTCTCGTCGATTTTAAAAGTCGTTTTTTTTTCAGACCTATGTACAGGATTTGGCACTTACTGAAGCGTCAGAAATTTATAAAATGTTAGTTCAGGAACGGGGACATTTCTATGTTTGTGGCGATTGCACAATGGCCGAACACGTTTTTCAAACGCTCAAAACAATTATTCAGAAATATGGGAACATGAATGAGGAACAAGTTGAAAAATATATGTTTAAAATAAGAGTAAGTCTTATTATTTCTCAGATTATTTTTTAAATTTAAATACTTCCGTTTTCAGGACGAAAACCGTTATCACGAAGATATTTTTGGTATTACGTTACGCACAGCTGAAGTACACAACAGATCACGGGAATCGGCAAGAATTCGAATGGCCTCAGACAACGTCTGATAACATTCGACACTAAATTAATACTTAATCAAATCAAACTAACATTTAACTCAACAAATTTAAATATTACAGCCGATATATTCAGGTAAGCAATAAAACTAATTACTAACACAAATTAAAACTACATTTATAAAGTCTAATTACTTCTTCAAAAATAATGCAAAAAATATAATATTAACAAATTGTTAACAAGTATCATTAAATTTTATCAAAAATATCTCAGTGTGAATTTTGATTTGGTTGATATTTTGTGATCAAATAACATTTTAATACTTAATTAAATCAAAAAATGCTCTGACAAAATAAATATCAAAAGTTTCAATAATATCAAAAAGAGATGAGTCCATATCTACGTGTAACTTTGGAAAATGACGTTTGTTGTTCTGATGTGAAAGAAAAAGAATTTATGAAATTTCATCGTGTTGTGCGTTGTACGTTTTGCGATTGACTCCTTGATAAAACTCTTACTGTGACTTATTGTATCATATTCTTATTAGTAAATACTATTATTAATAAATACTATTATTAATTGAACTAATTATACAAATTGTAATTGCGTTTATAAAATATGAAAATATCATCGAACATATTTTAACTATATTGTATCTATTTATATTCTGCTTCTTAACAATTATGAAAACAATAAAGAGGTCAAGCTCAATTATTAATTAATTAATCATATGTATTTCCTGATATCCTTATTGACTCAAATTAATATTTTAATTTACGTTTAGGTACTTACCGTATTAAAAAGTGTCCAGGAATACTAACTGAAATTAAGATTTTTAAGAAATTCAAATTCAATAATTAAAATTAAAGTAACTAAAACAAAATTTTAGAATATTTAGGTAATAATTCATTTATTTAGGCAGTGTATATCGTCATAAACACTATATTTACATCCATCTGACTTTTCCTTTTTAAAAAACTGCGCAAAGTGATTTTTCTTCATTTTATATCCATTTTCTTTTACATTGTTATTTAAAATGTTTCATCATCATATCATCGTCATTATAAGTAAATGTATATTATGTTTAAAAAAGAAATCGTGGTTCTGTTCGTGTCACTGTGGCCAAAAATTAATAATCATGCATTCGAAAAGAATGTCCTAATTATATTTATTTAAAATCTAAAATTCCATAAACGTTCATAATAATTCGTTAATTTTCTTACGTCTTATTTGGGTATTTGGCTGAGGGGAACAAAGCCACGATTTCTTACAAATCAAAAATATTAAATACAACAGTATGAGCAAATACTTAACGGCCCAAAATTGATTAACAATTTTTCATCCAATCACCACCACCACCACATAATCATCATCATCATCCCAGAGCATCATTGTGCGTGATCTTCCATGATGCCTTTACGATCAATGATGGAGTTATTTATTTGTTTTTCAATTTGATTGTGCGTAAAATTAAATAATTGTGCAATTTAGCCGAAAAAATCGTTTAATATACTTTGTTTGTGGTGTGTGTTGCATTTTATTCTATTGTACGTGTACTTAATTAGCTTTCTTTATTTTCGGAATTCGTCGTTAAAGTGTTTCATTCGCATGTTTGCCACTTCTTATTCTTTACATAATTAAGTCAATAATCCTCAGTGAAACAATCGTAATAATAATCAGTGCTTAATTATTTAAACGTTTGGCACATAATGACAGAATCCTTTTCGTCCTTATTTGTGTATTTTGCCTTTGTTTCATTTTTCGCCCACATTCTAAAAAGTTCTTTATTCGTTTACATAATTTAAGAGTATAATACAAACTGAGTCGTTTTCAATGGTACATTGTACAGCAAGTACTAAGCTACACAAATATTTCAGTTTTTTGTTTAGTTAATAATCTTTTCATTACATTTTGCTGCTTTTGTTTTCCTTTTGTATGTTTATTATTATGATTATTCCATTCATCGCATCTCTCTTCGCTTAATTATAATTTGCGTTAATCGAATTATACTCGTTCAACTGAAACAATTACAGTTATTTTACCGGATCCTTATAGATTATAACATTATGGACGTTATAATTGACATTTAATTATTTATAACGCAACGTACGAAACAAATTTTCTCATCGTTTTTTGAGTTCCATGTATGTATGTATATGATGTCACTTTTATTGGTATTTGAATAGTCAAATAGTGAGTAACGTTAAAAATTTTGATTAAGAACTGAGACGCTATCTTAATAAGTATCATTCCAAAATGAGACAAACTGGAAACAATATTGAAATAATTTAGTTAGTTAAATGAAAAACGAATGTTTAGATTTACGTTGTCTCATTTTGAAATAAACTGCATAATATATTCAACATAATTCTAACTTTTACAATTAGTTTAGAAATTTGTTTATTAATGTACATAATATATTTCTTTATTATTTTTTAGTTTCTTTGTTTGTTTTTTGTTAACTTATTTATTTAATAGAATAATATAACTTTTAGGGTTTCTTTTTCAATTAAAATTAAAATTTTCATTAGTTCATAGATTTGATTCTTGTTTTCTTTATGTTTGCTTGGCTTTGCGTTAGTTTTCCTTATAAAATGTGTAATGGTTTTTGTGATATTAGATGCCAACATTCTGTGTGTTCACCTATTGTATAATCATTATACATTAGTATCATATTTGTTTTTCTTTATTATTAATATTTAAATAATCATACATTCTTATTTACATTTGCACTCCTATTATGCCTACTTGTCTTCTTAACTTCTCTTCATTTTATAACCGTCAACTTCATATAGTTTATTTTAATTTAGTTTAGTAATTCATTGTTACAACCCTCTCGTACTTACTAACCAAAAGTTATTCATTCAATTGAAATAATTTCAACAATATTTTCGTTTGTTTCAATTCATATTTAATTCGATATTCTACTGAGCATTTAGAATTATTTTTGTTTGGTCACGGTGAGATCGACGTTCTTAGTATTTCATGACATCATTTTTGATAATACAAAATCTTCAATAATTTAATTTACATCAAAAAAGTCAACAAAGTGCATTAATTAAGATGTTGATTGTGTCTTGAGTAAAAGAAAAAATTGAATGCTGTGTAGGCGTATTTTATGAAATTAAAAGTTACGCGTTCGTTTGACGTTCAGTCTGAGCATATGAGTATTTTAACCGCGACTTTATCAATTGCCTAGCCTTTCATTACCATTAGTAGTACACGAAATTGTATAATTGTATATACGGCAGTTCGATTCTATTACTAATACACATAACACAATCAATCAATTCAACCAATCTTATGTTTAAGAAAAAATCGAAATTTTGAAAAAAATCAAATCAATTCAGTTATGCGGAATGATTTTATTGTAATTGCATTAATATTACTTGTCTTCCTTTATTAATTTACCTATAGCAACTAGATATAAAATCACTTAAATATGCAAATATATCAAATGTAATTTTCGTATTAGTTGGCTCATTTTAAAGATTTTGGAAAGTTCTTCACGTCGTCGATTTAATTCACTTATTTAAAGATTAGAATGCTTTTTAAACGTCTAGCACGATTCACGTCATTTTAATGTTATTCGAATTGTTTAATTTGTATCAAACTAGCGCACGCATATCTTCTTATTTATTAGATTCATTTTATTAAAGTAATAATTGAAAACAAAATAAATGTGAAGAAATAAAGGATGAAAGTTGTCGATTAGTTAGGTTTGAGTGTCTCGTGTGTGTTCAGTTCTTGTATTGCGTAGAATTTTATTCGTCCTCACCGTTAGGACCATCTCGTGTACTTTCAGCGTACATTGTGGTAGTTTCTTCATGTGCACATGCGAAAAGTGGATGGAAGGTATGTATATGTATCGTGTAGCCCATAATAGAAAATGTTTATTATTTATTATTATTACTCGATAACAATATCTCAAATATATCAATTCGTTTTTCGATTCGTATGTTGTTAGCACGTATTTATTTTTTATGCTTATACATAAGTAGTGTTATCTTATTGCATGTGGGGCGTTAATGTGTTTTGTTATTAGTTTATTATTGATTTCTTTTTGTTGGCGGATGTTTTTCAAGAGGGTGCTGATCCAATGCAAAAGGCTGTACACAGTAATAATCGTTTTCTTTTATGTCCTCAAAGTGTACGTGGCTGTTTTCTGTGTGTGGCGGTATCTTGTTGCGTGATGTGTAAATTGGCAAAGATGCTTCAATTATCTCGGTGCGTTTTATACTTAGATAATAATATGTTATCATAAGTGTTGTGAATAAGGAACAATCAGATCAGCCCTCATTGATGGATTTCGATCCGAACCAAACATTTATCTCATTGAGAGTGTTTCTTCTGGTTTCTTTGTTTGTTTTTTAAGAATATATGTAGAATAATATTAATATCACTAAAGAGAATCATTTTCTTGTTTTTCATTTTGTTTTAGTTATTTAGGTATGTGTTAATGTATATTTCAAGACCTATTCTTATATCTAGAATAAACAGAATCGTTTTTAGTTTTTACTCGCTTGTGTATTTTTCATTGATGTTTGTTTTAAATGTTTATAATGCATGGGCAAGTCGTGGCTCTCTCGTGCAAACGCTCGGTTTAGTTGCACATTTTGTTAGCGGCACGAAGAGAACCAGACGTGACACAACTAAGGCAGAATCGGGTTTTATTTAATAATAATGAGTAATTTTTTTGTAGTTTTTTTACAGTTTTCATTTATCATATTTCATCCAAATACACACCACGGATTTAGAATTATGCATGCAATTAGATTGCATTCAGGAATGTCTCAACAACTATATAATATATATTTCATATATATGTATATAATTTTTATATAAGTACTTTGTTCGTCTCTTCATCAGTTAGTCGCAAATTGTCCGACTGCACTTAAGCACTTAAACGCGGGAGGAAAGTCGAAGGGGCCGATTCGCTAGCGCTGCGAGTCTACCCTGTTAGTCACTATCAGTGTTTATATTCCGGGTATCGTTTCGGGCGATGGATGGTGGCGTGCTCGGGATGCGGCTGCAATTGTACCGGCGGCACGGGAACGGGCGCGCGTACGACACTCGTCGGTTCTTCGCTCGTCGAACTACTCGGCGACGGTAAACGAAATTCGCGAGGAATCGAACCGCTCGTACCCGCTAGCGGAACGACGTCCTCGCTTGCCCAGCGGGCCAATTGTTGCTGAGCCTGTACGAATTCATCGCTAGAAACACACACAGAAACACCATATGACAAGGTCGGACATCAGTGAAGAGAGTACGAGGGGCCGACATCCACACACAGATTACCTTTCGCTATCGGGCGTTACGCCGCACGGGGCGCCGCGCTCGTGGTCAGCGCTTTCGTAGATGCCCTCTTCTTCAGCGGCGTGGTGCGGATGTGGATGCGGGTACGGCATTCGTGCGCCCGGCGGTCGAAACCGGCTGCCGTACATAAAGCGGCTATCGCGATGCGACTGATGCGAGCTTTCGCTGCACGCCGACGACGATTCCTGCCGATAGTGGCGGTCCGCCTCCGTCTCCGACATGCGGATGTCTTCGGACCCGCTGGGGCTCATGTGCCGCGAATGGTGTTCCAATTGTCGGATTAAGTCTTCCAGATTGCGTATACGTAGTGGGCCGGGGCCCCGCGCCTCCACCTCGTCCTCGTCCTCCTCGTCGGCGTCCACGACAACCTTAACAAAAACCTGTATCACTCATCTAGAAAACGAATCACCGGCATACTCTAGGGGACGCGATTCGCCGCGCCAATCTTCGATTCGACTTACTTGCGGCTCGCAGATGTCCTCCTTGCTGGAACGCTTGTAGTCCGGGTAGCTGGCCGCGCACTCTTGCAGACTCCGCCGCAGGACCTCTTCGCTGAGGCCCGACGTGCTGCCCGACGGCGTTGATGTGCCCCGATGGTTGGCGGCTGTCCGCAGCGCCTTGATGATATCCTCGTGATAGCCGTTCAAACTCTTCAAAGTCCTTTCGACGTCGGTCATGCTGGCGCCACCCATTAATTGTGCCATGCTGATGTTGTTCTGCGATAATATATCGTCCTGGGAGCCGTCGCCCCAATTATCCTTGCCGTCGCTCATTACCAGACCGTAGTCGTGTTTCTTCAGTATTCCC
Source organism: Leptusa sp. GC000079 (assembly GCA_030264655.1). Lineage (NCBI taxonomy): Eukaryota > Metazoa > Arthropoda > Insecta > Coleoptera > Staphylinidae > Leptusa > Leptusa sp. GC000079. The sequence goes on from JARJDT010028949.1 coordinate 14,432, forward strand.
TTTTTCTCGGGCAGTTTGAGGTTGTTGTGTTGTAAATCAATAAAAGAAACAGTCTCCTCTTCCCCTACAAGAATAAGGAAACACCACTGTTTGAGAGTTGAAAGCAGAGCGCATACAAATGAAGGAACGAAACGAAAAAGTCGGTCGGGAAACGTAAACAGTTCCCTTTGTTATTCTACTCTTGCGTATACATTTCCATCTTAAATTTCTTGTTTTTCTTCCCAGGAAGAAAATCGATAGGGGCGATCAGTTCTCAACACTCAACCAATTGCGGGCATTGCGGCTACTCTACCGGGTGCGCAATTGCAGTAGTGTTTAGAAAGAATGTATAATCCTTAAGAGATCATCCTGTATGCATTAGGTACACCCACCTGAATGTGTGGGATCATCCTCGCTACCAGAACCACCAACGCCCATTCGTGTCAACGAAGACATTTTCGGGGCTCTCTCTCTACAACAATCAATGCATATGCATCAGTAAAATATGCTCGAAACTGATTCTCCTGATTCCTCACACATCACACAAAGAGCATGCCACCATCATGCAACCTAAATTAAATGAAAATATCTCTGGTTTTTTAGTGATGGTACTCATAAACAATAATAGTTGTAATTGTTGCAAACTTAAAGATACATAAACGTCTTGTATTTTGTATGAAACACGAGGACACTTATTTAATTTTTGGTTTTGTGCAAAATATAAAGACAACAAACAAAGAGAAAACTAACTGGTAATGCGATGATCCACCAGATCCCATGTGATTCGAAGATCGGAACAAAACGCGTTGCGAATCCGAACGACTGGATGGCAAAAATCCATAAAGCATTAGTCAGTAAATTCAAATTCGCAATAGTGATTTAATTGGTATAAATATTTTATGTACAAACTTTTGTCTTTTAAAGATTGCTCATACCTACATTACAGACCGACTGGACAGAGCGTCTCGATAGTCAAAGAGCGAAAGACAGCGAAGTGTGAATAGATAGAAGACAGATAGATAACACGAGCACAAAACAAATTTTCGCTTTGTTTCATTAAAATGCGCTTCCAACAAATAAATATAGTCGCGTTTATACAAATCACATTGATAGGCATTCGCCAACTTGCCAATATTGTTCGAAAACAAAACTTAAAACTAATGATATATGAAAAAAGCTAATTAAATCAAGGATGCAAATGAGCTACGGTGAAAATCGTCATTCGTACTGGGCACAATCACTCAAGGTTCAATAAACAAAAACAGAAAGGAAGAGATACTTTGATTTTAATTTCATTGTCAATACTTCATCAGAGACCTGCAATGAACAATTGTTCACTGATTAAAGAAACGTGAAAACAAATGCACTTGATTTGAAAGACATTGCGAAGCTCATTGCTTTGTTGTGATTGGGAAGGGTTTGATAAGAAATAAATAGCAATTGCACTTACCCGTAGTCGGGTACTCCGAAGGGCATAATCTTGTCCGCGTTATTTAAGTTATCCTCCTGCGAATGATTGCCGGTGAGGACGTAATTTTTCTGGCTTGCCGTTTTATCGTACGGCTTCCGATATTTGCGTACCGTCGTCCTCCTTTTCACGTCAATAGTGATTTATGATTGGGTAGTTTGGTATTTTCATTGAGGGAAGTTAACCGCCGAGACGTGTTAGTAGTAGTGAAAGTGAAAAAGAAAACCGAATTAATATGTTTGTCCCATTGGACCTGCATTTAGTTATTCTTGTTTGCTTTCAATTCTGTTTTTATTTTGATCAACTTGAGAGCAAAACACCCATATAAGTAAAAGATAAGAGAGAGAGAGCGACAAATAAAAAAGTGGTTTGAAATCAATCATTGATTGAAATGAAAATAAATTCAAATGAGTTTAACTGTTTCTGAATATTTTACCTGATGCAATATGATTGCAAAGCACTTTTGTATTTCTTTGATATTGAAACAAATATAGATGGATTTGTATATTTATAGAGAACATGCTCGATTTGAAAATATACATAATGAGAGAGATATATTCGTGGAAAATTTACTTTGTTGATTTTGTTAGTGGTTGAAAATTTATAAGTCAAGTATGTATCTGAATAAACCGTGTTCTAGGAATGTGTAACTATAAATTCTAGGAGAATGTATATGATTTTACCAGCTTCCATGGATCTCCGCCATCATTAGTCGGGATAAACAATTTGTGAACGAAAATAAACCAAACAAACAAACTGAAAGTTGAAGTAATACTCATAATTAACAAATAATATGAAAGTATAGTCCTCGGCAAAAAGAAACACTTGCAATAACGTTGCAAACCCATCTATGTAATGTCATGTAATGTGTACCAGGTCTTAGTAATTGATGAATCCTACATTCTTAGTTAACTATATCTTAGAATAAATTAGGTTAGTGTCCAGATAAGTCGTCACTTTTGTTATCATATTCATTGATATCGCGAGTTGAATGAAACATGAGGCCTTAAGCTTCTATCGGCATTTTGGGATCAACAGTAGGTCTTGATGGAAGTTGCAATGTGTGAATATATTCGGTCGGTGTACCTATTATATGTGTTGTTTAATTTTAGTGTGCATGTTAATATTATTTTAAATTTTTGTTTAAAAGTTTATTTATTTAATGTTAATATTAGTTTTATTTAAATTAAATAAAAAGGATAACATAAGGGTAACTTGGAGGAGCAATCATTCAGCACGCATTCAAAATATAGCACTAATAGAGACAGTAGAAGAATATAGTATAGAGAAAGAGATTACATATACTTAGCTCAAATACACCACCTAACATGCTCACATATCATGCGTTGTAATTTTTTTCTTTGTATTTTTTTCACATTTGTATATGTACATTTGCAGATCCTTGAGTGAGGATTGTTTTCATTAAAATTTATTTTCCAATACCGACCTGCAGGACGCACCATTTATTATTACAGGAAAACAAATTTTGATGAAAAGTGGATCCGCCGGGCATCAACACGTATATAACATTTTTGTACAGTTGAGAGGAACGTGCACTATGGTTATTTACACACATGCCGATTGCACCACATACAATTTTACTGACATAATAATAGACAATATTTATAATACATTTATATCACGTCTTCCTTTCATTTATTAATAGCTTTGATTGGTGTGTTTGTTTTGAACAATTACGTAAAATTGTAATGCCGCAACCTGCTGTGACCTGCGACCAGGCTTGGAGATGCACAGCGCCATGGATGACTTCTTTTTATACACACTTTCCCCGAAAAAATAAACAAAATTCGCGCACATTTACATTGCAAATTCATTAGCAAATTTACACTCGCCGATTTTGTTCAGCATGGTTTTGCTTTTTTTAGTTGTTGTTTTTTTTCTATGTAACAAAAAGAACAAATAATATAAAAACAAAAACAAACAATAATCAATTCTAGCCCGCTTGCTGTTGGACACGTTCACAAAACACGCATTCCGTTTTCAATTCGCACGAAACCATAACACTGTGTTTGTAGATCAGAACATGTGCGTTTTTGTATGTAAATATTAGAAAATTGTAAATGGAAAAACCAACATACGTCAACGGGCTGAAACATTTGCATTCACTTTGGTTTGAAATTATGTTTTTAACAAAAGCATAAATTATTTAAAACAACCAACAAATTGTTTTTTTAGTTGATTTTTTTAGTAATAGTTTATGTTTTATGGTTTAGGTATGTGCCCTAATTCGTGTTTTATTATAGTTTTGTAATGAAGTTTCATTGAAAAGAGTAAAAACAAACAGTTATTGTTAGAGGGGTACTCTCATTGCAAATTGTCCCAATAAACATTTTTGTTTTTCGTTTAGCTTTGCGATTTTTAATGCGTACTTTTCATACCGCAATAATCGTCGTAAACATTTCTGTTTTCGAAACTATAGTAAAACTAAAGTTTTATGAAAGTTCCAAAATAGCATTATAATACGTAGCTCGCTCATAAAATTAGTTAATCCGCGCATCAGCGGCGAAGCGAAATTAAACCAAACGTGAATAAATTATTACGGTTGTAAATCAGTGCAAAATACGAATAGAAAATCGCACAGTTTCGTATTATGTGTGTGTTGGGCGTGGATGTTGGCTGTTTGCTTCGTTGATGGCTAATTGAATTTACGCTTTTCATTTGAAATCTCGGACTGGCCTGGCAACTCACAGTTACATAACTATCCGACAACTATCCGTGTGTACGTACAATAATTTTAACTAAATTGTGCCTTAAGTCGTTTGGAGCAAAGCCAAATTATTTAAAGCTTTAATTAAATTTTATTTACTTTACTGATAAACAGGGCAATTCTAACTGAAAATTTTTCCTCGTCTGGAAAATCAAGTAAATGTTCCACCTAGATTATTGCAGCTGAGCTGAGTGAATTTGCGTGTTGGTACATTGCGTGTAATGGTTTCGTGTTAATTGTAATTAGTGCGTGCCGAAATCATTTTAAATTGAACACAATCGGATCATTTGTGCCTTGAGATAAAATTGAAAGTGTGAATAACGAGAAGTCGTGGGCTACGGACATCTAGCGAACGCAAATGATAAAAATTCACAAGAAATTTCAATTTGACCCGTTTCATTAAAATCATAAATAAATAAACGCAAATCAAATTGGTAACAAAGGTTTGTTCGTGAAGGCCTCTTGAGGGGAAAACTTTATACAAAACAATAAATAAAACGAAATAAAAACGGTTTATTAATCAGAAATAAACACAAATCATATGAAAATTATAAGGATAATATCGAAAGTTTAAAAGTGATATAAAAAACGCAGAAGAAGCTAGCGGATGCTGAATATGTGGATCTCTACCTGGACGGTCTGCTCACTAACCTGAGGCAGAGCGAGAAGTTTTTGTGTACTACGACTGACCTGTAGCATAGAGCCATAGTTGCAAACACAATGAACACACCCCCTACCACCGACATGAGTGTACCCACGAGAAAAACCGTGTTCGAGCCGTGATAGGACTCTGTGTGACGATCCAACGCAGGAAGACGACGCCGTCATCATCATCATCATCATCATGCATCAACACAACAGGCGAAGATAGAGAAGGAAAGCACGAATGAGACAAAATATATATAAATGCACAAACTTTGTACGTGATGAATAAATATATACAAGGCACAACATTGAGAGACTGTAGAAGCCTATGTACAGGACACTGCGCGCAAGCAGGCACCCGTTCTCTCGCTCGCTCGCTCGCTCGTTCTTCGTTTGATTTTTGAATTGTTTGTTTTTTGCAATTTGTTAGACCAACACGGTACCTGTAGCAAACAGCCACTAGGGCAAAACATATGAAGACTCCCTTCACCACTCCGGTCAGTATGAACACCATCGTCAGCGTACTGAAGGTATCCTTGTTCTTCTGTTCTGCAGGCACGAACCAAAACGCTCAACCTTCCACACTCAATATCTTTTACGTTCTTGCGCTTTATATCCTTTCAATCTATACCAGACCACCACTTTTCACAGTGGCGGATCATGCAAATCTGGGGCCTTAAGCACATTTGCATTATTGGGGCCCCCTTGCCCCTGATCGAGCAAAATCGTTTTGGCATTTTTTTTTGTTTTTTTAAGAAAACTTGACCATTAAAACAAAACCTTTCCTCATTTGTAAAATAAACTTTTTAACGATTTTTTTAAGCTTTTTGTGCGTATAGGATGATCCGCCACTGACTTTTCATTATTTTCATTTATTTTAATACATATTGGCAAATTTCGAATAAACTTGTTTTCGACCAAATCAATTATCAAATACGAAACTATAATTAATTAGTAGATATTTGAAAGGATACAAGGCAACATTAAAGTTATGCTCTAATTAACACACAGATATATCCGTTGCATTGCAAATATTATATAATTTTCTATTCAGAGATTTCAATATAGTTGAGTATTCATCGTGCAGTTGCAGTTCAGGACGAGTTTCGCAATTATCCAAATATTTAGCATAACTTGAATGTTTCGGTAAATACATACGACCATATACTCACAAAATATATGGGCAATAAATTTATTAACAATATGGCGAGTAGTTATACTGAAAGGAAATTATAGTTATAAATGCATCAAAGGACTAAAATAGATCAGCAATCAATTATCTAATTATATAAATTGCGGAGTGTTGAACGCGCAGGATCTCATCGTTGAGTTGATTGCAACAAATTGAATATTCACTGAGTTCGCCTACCAACTATGGATCAAGTAATATATGTATATACTTATATAAGCTAGGAGGGAGAGAAAAAGTGCATGCTTACCGTAGGGCGTCTCTTTCTTCTTCATAATATCTGCAAGGTCCTTCATGCCTCTGGTTTCAGCCGGTGGCGGGGTGGGTAGCGGTAGGGCAGTTGTGATTTCCTCTTCAATAGAGCAGTCCGGTCCACTCCATCCTAACTGGCAGTAGCACTTGTTGGTGTTGGTGCAGGACTGTAACAGCAAGCAAAAGAATGTGCTCGAGCGGGCGACAAACGTTGGGCCGGGCGCTTACCCCGTGTCCCGAGCACTCGAGGTTGTGATTGTTCGTAGGGCACTTGGTTTGGTCCAGGTGCGGAAAGATGCTCGTGCACGTCTGATTAAAGCAGATCAGATTGTCGCCGCACGGCGTTCCGTTGAGCACCAAGCCCAGCGTCGACTTATAGCTGTTGGGACCGGATTTGTAGATCGACTTGCATTCGTACTCGACGCTTTTTATCGAGACGATGGCGCGCGTCGAAAGCTGGTCGGCTTCAATTTCGGCCGGCGATCGATTGCCGTGCTGGCAATGCAACACACCGCACTTGACGTTTTCGGGCGCGCACTTGACGAATCTACCGGATTTGTCGTTGCCGCAATGTCCATTCGTTTGGCCCTTCGAGTTGAGCTGATCAAAGCACTGCGGGTCGCCGGACACGCCGCCCGGTCCCCAGATGTCTTCGCATTGCACTGTCAATGTGGGACAGAAGCCCGCAAAGCAGAAGCCGGTGCTCCGCTCGCCGCAAGAATTGCCGTTCTTCATGTGCACATCCGACGGACAGTCGCCCGTATCGCCGGTGCAGTGCTCGGGCAGATCGCATTCGTTGGTGGCGTCGCGGCAGATCGTGCCGCGCTCCTTTAGCCTGCAGTTGTCGCAGCACGGCCCCGACGCGCATTCCGCCTCCGACGTCAGCTTGCATGTGATCGGATCGCAGCAGGGATCCACGTTGGGGCAATCATCGATCGAACCGCAGTCGCACTCCTCGTCGTCTTCCACTATCTTATTGCCGCAGGTCCTTCGTACCTGATCACGCGGAACCGGAACGGAATCACAAAAATACGGAGAGAAAGAACATGAATCAGTCAAATCAATTCAGATGCTAATCATACTGCAGATATGGGGAAAGGTTACCTAACAGCTAAAAGCTGCGAAGCTATCACAGGGCCGCTTTACCGAGGCACTTGAGACCAACTTAATCTTGGTCTAGTCTTGAATCTCGGCATTTTTCGAGATCAAGATCAAGATCAATATGAATTTCTTAACTTGAGATAAATGTCGAGATGACATTGAGAAATCTAGGCCAGAATTTTTTGGCGAGTTCTTGATCTCGAACTGGAAAACTGGAAGAGAGTATAGCTACAAACGCACCAAGTGTATAAAACAATGTATTTGTAATGGACAATCGTAAATTTGATGATATTTAAATTAACTAATTAATTATTTAAACTAATTACTATTTTATTGTATTAGCACGTAGACAATTTTTCCACTTCCACGTGTTAAAATTATACAAAAATTCCGCTTATTGTATATTGTGCCTATTACATCAAGATCTCGTCAAGACTCAAGCCCGAGACCAAGATCTACAAAATCAATCTTCAAACCCAATATTAAATAACAATTTGCAAATTTTCAGTGGCAAAAGGTTTCTCTGCGCTACATATACGAATTTAGTGGGCCTGTTGGATAAAACGGCCCTGAGCTATGCAACGGTACAAAATGTCAAGCTTACCTCTAGTTCGTTGGGCTTATTTAGTAGACAGATCCCATTGCCGGTTCTCAATCTGTCAATGTAATCGGAGCGACTACATTCGGAAAATTTATAAGGCTGGACGTTATCTAATCCTACAATAGCTTGCGCCATAATGCAACCGTGCCAGTCCCAACAATGGCACTCCTCGCGGCCGTCATCGTGCCCCATGCCGATATTGTGTCCGATCATGTGCGCCATCGTGCCAGCGAGCAAATGCGGCTCGTAGGTGTTTATGTCAACGCTAATCGCGACAGCTTTGGCAGTGCACACGGTGGCCGGCACGGCCATGCCCGCCTCGCCGCCGACAAACATTTCGCCGGTGAGCAGTTGCGTCGTATCCTTATCGACATTGTACAGCTTCCTGGACGTGTAATCGTTGAAATTCGATAGCGCCCTGCCGATATCCTGCGTCCTATCAATCTGAGCCTGATTACCGCCCTGCCACGTCTCGACGTAGACGACTGAGACGCGTGTGTTCAGCGTGCGGAAATACAAGTCGGCAATGTTGGCCACTTGAATCGCATCGTGGACGACTTCGGTCCGCGTGCTGCCGTTGCGTTTGTCGAACATTGCCTTGTCGATGACCATCGCCGTCTCGATGTACTTGGTCGCTTCGCGGACGTCGCGCTTCAGCCTCGTTTTCGTCGAGGGCAGGAAGCCGACGTGGGCATTCAGTCGCCACTCCATGTTGCCCGAATTCGCACATCCTTTGTTCGCTTTCGTGCGAGCTTCGAAGATCACGTGTGGATGTTTCTGCTAAAAAAGAGTGAAGCTGTGCAGTCACAAAAGTCCGATAATTACAATGCTGGTCGGTTGCTGATTAACAGACTAGCGGATACAATGTATGAGCGAACTGCCCAATACTACGGCTTTGCTGTATTGATGGATTCGGGCCAATACCAAACACGGACGGACCGAGAATGTGATTAATTAGAGACTTCGCTTTAACGGCTATAAAGTTGGGTGAATTGAGGAGTGGATGCGCCGGGCAGTCATTATGGATTATTGTTTATTGGGCATGAAGCCGACCTAATTGAGTTAAACGGCTCAACGGCATATATTAGCACTATATCTCGACCTAGATCAGGAATCAGAATCTTTATCGCCATTGAGCTCTTAATTTCAGCTCAATTGTTAATGGCAACCTGACAGTTCCCTTCCTACCCTATAATAAACTAAACACCCAGTAAATGAAAATATTGATTTTATTTAAAATTGGCGCTTTTAAAAAACTACAGAATTCCCTTGAATTAACGCACTAATCCGGTTTTAATGGCTTCGGTCTGGTTCGTTTCTAATCAAACGGAATTGGTAGCTAGCAAACAGCAGGAAGATGTAACACAATTAGTTAAGTAAGGACTATTTGAATGTAGTCGTAGCGCACATGGTAAATCATGAAAGTAAAGCAAACGCTTAACTCACTGTCAATTTCATGAACACACGACCTGACTGATTGCCATTGAAAGATTTGTTTTTAATCTTTCGGCGCTCCCGAACGTAACGAGATTGTTTGGCGAATCAGTGCAGCAACATACGCGAAATGCCACGATCTCTTTTGTACAATTTGTGCCTGCGCAATGTATAGTAACGGGATTGCAAGTGGACTCGCTTTTCGCACCCAATTTAATTATCTCGAAATGAAAGGGCACAAATCTAAACTAATTAAAAAAGGTAACGAGTTGAACGAAACTTGATTATAACTCGTCGGACAGTAAATGCACTGAATTTTCTAGCGATGCAATTTTCAACAAGTGATTTCTTTGGGCAATATTTTTGCAATCGGGGAATATGTTCAAACTGCAATTTATCGAAGAGAGATTTTCTCGTTGTGATGCATTTAAAAAGTTGTTATCGTTAGGGTCTAAGGGTATGGCATTGTCGTCAAGTGAAATTCATTCCCCGTTGTTCCAATATCAATCGAACATTTCTTGCAATTACTCCGACTCTAGTAGGATATTGGAATTTCATTTCATTATGTTCGAAATGACCTATACTAGCAACTATTAGTTTTCTGTCTGTCTAACCATCTATCTACTTAATGCCTTCAGCATTACATTGGCTTGGCAACGAGAAATAAACCGAAATCAAAAGACGAACAAACCATTCCACTTTCAATTATAAAGTTAAAATCCACTTTGGAAAATCCCGAACTCCACTTGACGAAATCCGCCCAGTCAGACATACAGCGCATTCCTGCAAATGACTGCCCATTCCGAAACTTTACCAATTGATCCTTTTGCAATGTTTTCAACACCCAGATTCGAACACGTGTTTGATGGGACAAAACATCGAATTAACATTTTAATTAAATCCAAACAACTATAAAATGCAAATATTTTTCTCGTCTTGTTGATAACTTTATTGACAAATTTCGCGCATTTAGTAAAGTTAAATGAAAAGTAATCAAAGTTGAAAAATCCGCATTAGAATGAATGGAAATGAAAAAAGTTTGACAATTTTATTTTTGTTCGTCGTTCGCAATTGTTTGCGAGCGTGCGGCTGGACATCTCTTCAGCGCGCCATAATCGAATGTTATCGACATCACTGTGGGATGAGATGGCATAATTAAAGGGATGCGCAATAATCATGGGCCGGAGTAATTGGCTGTCACTTGTCACCGCTCAAGCCGACATCCGTACACGAACGTGTTCATTAAAACTTGCTCCAATTAATTTTAATTAATCCACCCGCTCGCGCTCGCTGCATAGATATACATATGACAAGTGTCTCCCGAATGCTGATGCTACCATCGCAAGCCAAGTTGCCATTACCATTTGCAGTCGGTGTCAATGCATTCGTAAACGAATAACAACGCATATTTGTATAAATATTCCAACTGAGATGGCTTTTATAAATATCCAGAGCTTGCCGAAAATAGATTTAACTTGATTTAAATAAATTTAAACAAGTAAATAGACTTAACTATAATTTAACAATTATTTTGAAATAGTCAACAAAGAAATCTATTTTCTATTTCTATTTTTCAAACAAACTAAATTTTCAAATAGATTTTTTTTTAAATAAATGAAATAGTGAAAATTATAAAAATACATTTCAATTTTACCACGATTTAATGCCAGTTTCCCGTCAATTTTTAATTGGCTGTTCATTTTCACATCTTTTATGTGATGGAA
>JARJDT010028980.1:0-12541 GCA_030264655.1 Leptusa sp. GC000079
GTAATAAGATTAGATTGCCATTGCCCCAACTTACACGTCAGACTACAAATGCTTACGAACAGCATCTCGGTTTTCAATAATGGATTTTCAATTTGCATCTATCTGTAGCTATAGACAAGCATAAGCATGCGTCGAGCATCGAAGAGCAAAAAATAAAGGAATAGCATTTGCACTATGTCTACATTTGACTAGGGACAGAGTAATGCAGTAATATCGAAGCAGAAATCGTCCACGTACGACATCGTCGTCTGCACACACGTAACGCGAAAAGGAAATCGATTTGTATGCACTTTTATCAGGCCCTTAAGAGAAAAAGTAAATTTACATATGTCTACGATGAAGGTACTCGTTCGCCGAGTATTAGAGTTGAATGTAACAAACACATGGAGGGTCGCAACCCTTATTGAATTTGTAACAGGATTACAAACGCAACGTGCGACCTGAAAAGATGTCAATCATTCGGCACGCCAAGTTTAGGATGTAATTGGAAAAAAGTTGATTTTAATAACGGCCGACTCAACGTCGAGGAGTGAATGACGAGTAATACAAGGACTGCAATACTTTTACCGCTTTTACGCGCAGCGCAGCGAGTTTAAATCCTCTTAAAATTGAAGGCATAAGCCATAAGGCATGCGAGGACAAACATCAAAATCCACACAAATACAAATGGGATTATTACATACAGGGTATTCTATCCGAAATGTTATCGAAAACTATAAAGACTTTGTGAAGTTAGAACCTTGCAGTAGGTCGACAACGACTTTAATAATCCTTTAAGGTTCGTGAAGAGAGTTGGAGAGCAATGACTATGGCTTACCAATGTTAGTCAGGGACTTGCATCGTGCGTAAATCGCTGTTCGCATTTCGCATACGCATAGGAAATTTGGGCGTAATTAAATTACGCCTCGAAATGAAATTTGCGTTAGGACCTTTGATGTTTGTTGTACTTATGTAGGAACGAACGTGCACACACGCACAGAAACATGTAGCGCACCGCACCGACCTCTGGCTGTGTACATATAGCAACTTCCTCATGCCAGCCGCCCCCCGATCTTTTCTAACATCGGCATCCAAAGTACATTTCGCAAGTACCGTGCCAAATTCGAACATGCGTTGCCTTTGCTCTAAACATAAACGCACAGTAATAAATTTCCACAAAAGTGATCTGTTTGTGTTTGCCATATTAAATACCGAACATGCCTGCCTTGCCGAATGTATATTGTTTGCATTACACCATCATCATTAACCATATTTATTAATTTTCATCATACTAGTACATACCAACATTTATGACTCACAATCAGCGACAGGGAGAGAAGATGCGTAAATATTTTAATATGATGCTTTTATATGATTAAACATACACATGAAGAGGCATCGCGCGCTGTAATTAATTAATTATTGCGAAATTGATTAATTGGCGTTTTATCTGTCTGATTCGCTGGGTTGGAATGCGTTTGACATATTGTTAATCACAACAACAAAAGAGGTAAAGAGAATAGCAAAACTGAATTTCAGAATTAATTAAAGTTACATATAGAAAAAAATATGTTGAAATTTGTTGATAATTAAAAATTGTTTCGCCTTTAAGTAGCTTTCTAATGAATCCTGAAACTTTTAAATGTCTTAAGGTTGATAAATTGGAGTGTAATTATGAATAATGCAGTCGGCATACATTTACCGAATAAACTAAGTGTCTACCTTGCAATGGATGGAAAAGGAGTTGCTGATGCCTTGCTTGCTTGCTCATTCTGTATTTCTAAATAAGAGTACACCGAGTTGTAACGAAGTGAAGGAATTTGCAATGCGCTCAAGGTAATTCGAGCAGGACGACTGCGATATATTTTCGACGTGTTTGCAGACACTTCCAGACGCATCTAGACGCTAATACGAAGCTACAAGAAACGACGTCTTTATTATAGAATTCTAATGTTGACAAGCAAGCAAACCCTTCACTCGCTGCGTCTTGTCGAAAGTAATGAAAGCGCTAAGTAACTAGCTTTCACACTGAATAAGTTGAAGCACTCCAATTATCAACTTAACCAAAGCACCAAAGGCACAAAGAGATACCAACCGGCAGTAAACAAATTATTGGAGCTAATTCGTTAATTGTTTCAAGTAATTTAATTTTTGCGCATGTCGATAAATAGAACAATAGCTAATTAAGGATCTAAATATTTTGTCATTTTGATTGAAAGCAATTCCCACACACCTTGCTCTGAATCAGCACATGCATTAAATTCGACTTGCCTTGTCAGCGAAAAACCTATTCTTGTATATGCTTCAATAGCATTTCCCCAATATTGCCGCGTTTGCAACAGGCACATCGACGATGTACATACAAAATGTACCAATTTAGACGGCGGTATTCCGCCTTTACAATTTATGTATGCGCCATAATAACCGCACATGAAATAAGCACATTATTATAAAACGAAGAACGAAGGTGCACGGGCAGTCGAATGAAATTAACAGTACAGCGAATAGAAAAGAACGCAAGACTGCAACAAGCAACAACAATTTCTGACAACACAATAGCGTCGGATTTCAGTAGCGGCTCCATTCATGTGCACCGACACACAGCTCGTACTTGCATGTACCGTGATGACAATTGCAATGCAGAAGAAGAGATGTCCCATTATCGCAATTTCCATGCAACGAGCAACATTGCCACCATAGCGTTCATTGCTAATACTAAACCTAGACTTGCCATTTATTTCATAAAGAATTCTACAAGAATCGGACATATTGTATATAAAACGAATTAATATAGGATTGAGGATGACACAGAATTGAGCCAAACAACGTCCGGTCCATCAAATATTAGCTGACAGCGTTGACAGGGAATTAGGCACTCACTTAGTGGTAGGTCTCATTTTCTCATTGCTTTCTTTTGATGAAACTGCTAAAAATGCTAATATACATGCGGCATTTCGGAAATCAACTGTCAGACATAGAAATATACATTCCATGGGGTCTTCCCGCAGGGGTGAAGAACTTTTACGCAGTGAGAAGCCGAGAATCCAGGAAAAATTGATTGACATGCCCCTGTTTCCCATCATCATCACCTATTGCGTTATTGTAGTAGCTCGAACGCATTTAGGTGTTTCGTATTGTGCCGGATGAAATTGGGCGTTTATTAATGTCACTTTCCCAAACTTCGGTTTTTACATTAATTGTAGTAAAAGCTCGCATTTCCGCCTTATTTCTCGATGAGAAAGAATTGTACAAATGTCGCTTTTCAGCGATAACCACGATCAAGGAATATAATAAACTGCGGCCACGTGTTGTGCGGCTTGCACATTGAATATTACCATAAACAACAGACGCGCATGGACATGGACATGCTTGCTATCTAGGATAACATGCGGACTTGACTACACAATTTCACTCGAAGCTCGAAGTGCAGTAATAGCAATTGTAGCAATAACAACAACAACACCATTTTGGGGTAATATCTCAACATTGCTGCAGCTGCCCACTGCCCATACTGGCTTCGGCCTGCAATGCAAAACAACCCCAATGCATAAACTATGAACGTGCAGCTAAAAAACAGCACGGGGTTGAACGAAAGACAATGGGAAACGAAACAGAAAACAGCATTAAAAGGATGCATAAGCAGGGGCTAAGAATAAACAGTTTATCCTAGCTTAGTCATGTCTAAGGAAGGGTAGTGTTACCCATGATCACGATCAGAAACGCAGATACCTTCCTACAGGTGAATTTAATCATGACCTTTAAATTGGATCCCGATGTCTCTATGGCTGGGCGTCTGGGTCTCTGTTTGCCACTTTTACTCATAAATTATTCAGCAGTTCTTTGTCTTCTACTTCGGTTAACTTGAACAGCAATAGCAAATTCCACAATAAGTCGAAGAGCGTAGACCTCGCAATTGGACTGAAAAACACGTCACGTTATGGCTGTGCTGCTATAGAAATATCCTCAAGATTACATTTCTTCTATTTGCGAAATTTCTTTCTTCGACGCAAACATGTAAACTATAAGGTATGTAAAGTATGATTTTAAGAAGGAAGTGGTCGGGAGCACGGACGATTGAACATGAAAAATGTGTGTATTGTTGGGAACAGTGTGGTATGCTCACCGTCAATAGCAATTTTCAGTCTACCACGACTTTTCTACGACAGCCAAGAAGGCGCACGGTGAGCGCATTTTAAGTAGTTCTGAATGCGAAAGTGCCCTATGAATAGGTATTTTCCTTGGGTCGTTTCGTGTTTGCTGGCCTGTTGATATTTTTGGGCTACTGCTTTCCGTCAATAATTTGCGTTAAAATTCAATTTCTTTTATATCGTCCTTTTGGTAGAAATACAATTTCAAAGAAAATACCAAATTGATGGCAACCAAGTAAAATTTTGCACAAGAAACTTCGAACAGAGTCAATATTTACAGTGAAGACATTCGAATGAATTCAAGCGTAATTAAAGCTGCTTTTATGGTTGTTAAGTTGTGCATAATGCAATAATAATGAATTGCTTGTTTGCCATTCATTGAAGAACTTTTTTTTGATGTTGTTAAAAACGTGGAACTTTAATTCTTGCATGTAAAATTTTATTATGCTCGAGGAATGTTTGGTTATAGCACGCAGCACGCACTCGAAGCCTAAACACTATGCATCCAACGATGATGAACATGTGGCAAGGTGGCAATTACAACAATGTCCATCTACGTCAAGTTAGTTTGAGAGGCCAT
Organism: Leptusa sp. GC000079; assembly: GCA_030264655.1. Classification (NCBI taxonomy): domain Eukaryota; kingdom Metazoa; phylum Arthropoda; class Insecta; order Coleoptera; family Staphylinidae; genus Leptusa; species Leptusa sp. GC000079. Next base: position 4,708 of record JARJDT010028980.1, read on the forward strand.
CATGCACGCGCACCTCAGCGGTGCACAAAGTGGCCGATGCATTTACTAAAACCGCGACACCTGACGTTGTGGTCATTAACGCAATTAGTCTACCATTCTACTCCTTCCCCCTACACCTACCACTATTACTCTTATTGCTTGCACACATTAGCATTATAACATATACATATGTGCAGACAATGACCATGGGCTTAGGCGCACGGTGCACGTCTAGGTCAACCAAACCGCAAACGGCGTTTGAATTGCTTGCATATGTAGATTTCGTTTTTCACACACGTTTCGAATATGCGACGCTCATTAGATTTGGACATGTACTGCTCAATATTATAAAAGCACAAATCACTAAGTTTAAGCATTGAGCAGGATTCATGGAATTATAGAAAATTGACACCTGGTTCGATTTGTCATGGATTAAACTTGACTCGACTGCGGTTTCCGCAGCTATACATTTCTAATTTTTAAAAGTTATGAAATTTCTTCATGCATAGATAAATACGTAGATAAATAAATTTCTAATAATCATGCTGGCGCAATATACTGTGTGCTAATGAGCTAATTAGGTGCTTAAAATGGATACCGGCTTATAAGAATGAAAAATGTTTCGTGAATGTGGTGAATATTAATTTTCCTTTTCCTTTCATATCTTTATATACGCAGTGAATCTCTAATAAATAGACAGCAGCAAATTACTTTCCAGAAATTTGTTTAAAAATCAAGAAATTCTTTCCACTTTCAAAGATGAAATTGCGTTAGCATTGCAACAGATTTTTAATTAAACCTGAAATTTTAAATTATCTAAAGGAATGCTAATTTTTCAACGTCTAGTATGCAGTTTGCAGAAGCAAAATGCGATGACCTTCTTCCTCGTTACTTCTTCGTTTTTTAATGCGCCACGGCTTATATAACTGATAAGCTAATTTCTTCCACTTCTTCTTATTTTGTTTGCCATCGCAGTCATCCTCATATCCTAATAAGAACGTGCTTTTGGAATAGGCATCGTGTTCAGGATCGTGACCATCGTGCACATTCTTAATACTCTCATCGTTCTTTCTCTACCTCTTTTAACAATTTCATTATCACACTCGAGACTTCTGATGCCGCTTAGGCAAATGCAAGTGAGTGTTGTGCGTAGGCTAATATAGCAATTAGGAAAATCAAATTTGAATAATCCTCAGATAAAGTTATAAAAAGATGTACAAATAATGTTAATAAATATCAAGTAATCCGACGTGAGGCGCGTACATGCTGCTTTCAACCAGTGCTTTACTAACTTTTATCAAAAGCAGCGCTCTTGCATTTTGTGACAACACAGTAGTAAATAATACCTAACACTTTTTGGAATGGCAAATGCTGCGGATAAATTAAGCCAATAAAACTCGAAAGGGTGCGTGATCGTCTCGACGTTGTCGTTCAGAATAAAGTCTACTTGTAGTCGTTCATCCATAAATAATACTTTAAGTACGAGTGCGCCATACAAAAGGACAAATTATAAGTGGAGGAGCCGGGGACACACAATTAACATCTTTAAAAGAGGCTTAAATACTGTATGAACGGTGAAGCATTTTGGTATTGTCACAAATTTTATAAAAAAGAAGCAACAAAATGATTTTGAGATTAAAGAATTTCAATTAAGAGTTGTTTATATTTTAATTTTCGTTCTGCTTCGATTGAAATAAAAAGGCAAATCACAGAATGTGGCTGCAGTTGTGGCTAAATAAGAACGAAACCTGGGACGTAGTGAATGAGACAAGAAAATTACGCGCACCGCCAACAAGAATATGGGCAAAGCCGAAGCGAACTTAATATACTCACTCTCGCGCTCTTGGCGCACGCAAAGTAACTAAGTACACAATAACGTATTTCGTAAGAGACGTTTAATGTTGAAATTGTCCAATAATTCTCGAAAACAATGCGCCAAATGCGAATGAAAAGAGAGCTTTAGGACTTTGCCTTCTATACCAAGCCCAAGACGCTATGTGCAAAGAATGAGGACGTGGAAGGAACGAGCGCCATTGGAAGCAAAAGACGTTTTGTCTTTTGTATATTGCAAAGTGAAGTTACAACTATTATTTGTGCGGTGCGTACATGTGGATGTTTCGGCTAAATTGCTGGATATTGCAAAGGGGGGAATCTGAAGCAAAGAACGTTGTGCTCGCTATTGAATTCGACTTGATTCAACTCTCGACGACGAAGCGACTGCGAGCAAAGCGAAAGAGTCCATGGATGCAGAGCTGAACGGCGTAGTCAGTTCGTCTTCTGCGTGCTAATCCTTTCATTCAACCATAAATGATCCAAAAGCTTTAATCTTGTTAAAGAGTAATACCTTTCCTACCATCAGTTTCCTATTTCATTTCTCTAATCTGTTTATGTCTCCATGGGAGAGCTTTTGACAAACTTTAAAGCTCAAGAGTCCGTAGAATTCAAAAGCTCTCATAAACATCTACAATATGTCCACAGACTCAATTAAAATTAACTTACAACTAATTTTTTTTTTCAATTTACGATGTATATTAAAAAAAAATATTTTTATCTTTGGACATAGTGTATGATTTGAAAACAATATTCGAGTGTTCATAAAGTTATTTCTGCATCTTTTGGCATCATATCCTTCACCACAACTTCCTCTACACGTATTAGAGTGCGTTGAACAGCTTCAGCCAAGCTAAGCGAATTCTGTGCAGCAAAAGGACGATAACTGAAGTGAAATGCTGAATCTGCAACAACTTATTATTTTCACACGAACTTAATCCAACGCATTGCTAACCGAAGCTTGGAAATATCCGCGGCGCGGTGCAGGGAGAGTGAAAAAGTTTGAAGCGTGCATTCATTCAAGCAAAACTCTTCTCTTCCTCTTAAGTTAAGGTCCCCTCTGCGTCCACACAAACTCTTACTCATAATCTATTATCACAATTTCTAAATTTTCTTATTTTCAACTGGAGTTTTTGTTAGGTGCGGAGTGTGCCCTGAATTGAGGGGTTAAGTTTCTACTTTTATGGGCGTGCAGGCGCGATAAGCTTAATTTCACGTAATCCCAAATCAATTTCAGACCACAATCACCGCATACAAATAATATAGAAAAAATACAAAAAATACGTGTGTACGAAATGATACACGGTTATTATCTGCACGCAATAATTCACAATGCGCTTCGTGCACGCATTTTATTTCACCTGCGCACGCGACCCCTTATTCAAAATTCAGCCAACAATAGGAAAATAACTTAAGGGAAGAATGAGCAGTTTCAGAAATAACAACAACCCAACATATACAAATAGAAAATTGCGCGAATAGTGCAGAGTTAAAGAATGTAAAATAATAGTAATGAGCTTTATAGAAATATAATTGACTCAAGTTATAATATCAGAGCACGAGGGTTTATTTCCTGTGTTTCGGGTTCATTCAAAATATACTTATAGCACAATATACAGTATGTCCTTAACTTAAAATGTGAGTTGCGGAAGCCTCTGTCACTCGACGTATATGGAACAAGAAAATTACAGGTTTCAATTTGATTTCTACAGAAAGCTAACTCGACTCATGTCCTGACCGACTTGAACTGAACAGAACAATTTTGGAATATAATAAGAAGTTGAATTTAGGACAGAGTAATAAGCACTTTACAGTTTCTATTATTCGAAAATTAGAAAGACATTTAAACCACCTAATGGAATACCTTTGTTGTTTGTTACATTAATACCCTAATTATTTTAAATGAATTTCGTGATCTTGAACTCCGTAATCATCTAGGTATTATTAAAGTAAAAGTCACGGGTCAGAAATTTATGTAAATGCATATAATGTCAGTCTTCTTAGTTGCACTTAAAATTTTAATTGAAATTAATAATATTAGTCGAAATTAAACATGCAACTCAAGGAAATGCACAGAAAAACGTGTTGTTTTTACCTAGTCTCACAATCTCATTGTATTTCTTTCATTTATACATATAATTTAAAAATTATTATTTTGTCTTTTATTATTAAAAATTTCGTCATTTTTATCAAGAATTTATTATTACGGAATCAGAATGAGAGCAACAGACGAAATCTGATCTTGTATATCAAATCGGCGGCACGTTTATGTTGTAGGTAACTTATATTCAACGTAAAAAGTTAAATGTAAGATTGAAACTTGAATAAAAAAGTTACATCTTAACAATACATCTCTTCTCATTTCAAGAAAGTTTTTTTTTACTTGTTTGGGCATTTTACGTTCTTGCTGTTTGTTGCGTAATGTAACTTGTTAGATTTAGTCCAACGAGATATTCCGAGATTCTCCAATCTTTAGGTTTACTACAGGCATATTTTAAATTTTGCTTCCAGTTTATTAAAATGCAAAACACATTCTCTTCCTTGTTTGCTGGTATTGTTTGAGGCATTCTTTACAACTTAACATCAATGATGGTCGTATTTATAAGACGAGTATGTAAAACAAAGTTATATTAGGTAGCTAAAATGAGGATTTATTAAAATAACAAAATATGTAAATGTTTATCATCAGTGTAAATCAGGAAACAAAAAGCAAGTAATTTCCATGAACATAAACTATTTGGGATTATGGAGTGTGCTAATTAAACAGCTCTTGTTTTCTTGGAGTTTGCTATTCTGAGGTTTTCAAATTATATGCATACGTTTTCAAGTAGAATTCAGGATTGGACTTGCAAAGAATCAAAATGTTATGGCCCTAAATTTATAAATTAAACTTTGATTGGTCCTGCAATAAGTTACCACTAAATTTGGATTTGTCCAAATTAGTACGTCCCTGTTGTTTGTGTTGTTTAATAAATAACAATTATAAACGATAAGCACTCGGAGGCTCGATGAAGTTGTTGTTTTCATCTCGTCGTTGGTGTCGGTAGTCGTTTGGGCGAAAATTTCGTGCCTGTTTGCGACCGATGTCTCGTAAAGCTTAAGAGATTAAAGTAGTCCAAGCTGTAGTAGCAAAAGCAAGCAGCGCTCTTACAGTAAATCAAAAATAACGATTCGACATAAAGTTACCATTTTATTGGAACATTTACGTCGAGTCAACGCTCATATTTTATATACGCATTCATCTTGTTTGCTGCCCCTGTTAGAAAACCACCCGAAACCTCTGTTCTAAGATGAGATCTATCAACAAACAGTATAACAAAAAGACGAATCTAACATCACAATTCGGGCCGGTATTAAAACCCACCTATCTTTATTGTTATTATCATGAGGTATATCATTGCCCAACAAACAACATGGCTCATAATTTTGTGCGTTGTCTCTGTGCCAAGTTAGTGTTCCCAAAAGTAAAAGTTGCCCTTTGATAAATAAATTTTCCATAAAATTTCATAAAACTGATAGGCGCACGTGAATTTCATCGTTGATCTTATATCCTCATTTGCTGTTTCCCTTTCAGCATTTTTTGCATCAGTCGCTTGGTTTCGCTTGTATTATTTACAGTTTGTTGTTTCCTTGTTTGATCCTCATTTTCCTCTCATACATTCCCCGTATAAGGTCGTTTGTAGTCGTGTTGCTGGTTGTTTATTTTTTACGATCGTTTTTTATACATCTAATAAAAAAATGTAAGGCGTAAAAAATGATATCTGTGCTTCGAGCTGCAGCACCAGCAGCAGTCAGAGCGCGTTGAGTAAATCCGTACATAGAGTGGACTTAAGAAGTTAAACCTTTGAGTTATGATATCGGTGCGTATATGAGCGTGGAAGCTGTTAGAGGAGCACCAGTAATCAGAAACACACGAGCAATATCACATACATACTATAAATCCGTTATTATTTTTATATACCACAATTACAGAGTGTTTCCATAAAGGTAAACAAGATTGCCAGCTCAATTTAGACAAATTCAGTTGCTTCGTTTCTATGATCCTGTTTTCGCAGGACAGTATATCTAATAATATGAACTCCTGAATGTTATGAATGCCTTCCAACTAAACTAGAGAAGCTTCGCAATCTAAAGCAAAAAGGGTATGTGTTACTTATAGCCAGTTATTGATAGATGAAAAGATGAAACGATGAAGAGACGAAGCGAGACACTTCCATCTCTTCGATCTAGTCTAGAATATAAGAAAACCCGGACTAGATCAAGGCATCTCGGGATGATACGACGGTGAAACACTTCGTTTTCTGTCTGCAGCGAACGCGTCTCATCCGATATTTATTATGTAGTGGAATTTTCTAAATGAAGATGCCTTATTCAATGCCAATATCTTTGATCCCTTTCGATCCGAAAGATAACGTTATTAGATATTCAACTCAAAAGCTAAAGCTAAAGGGTGTGCGCACACTGAATGTCTTTCACTTTCCTTTGCTATCGGCCTCATCCACGTTTTCGTTATATAGAAACAGAAAGAACAAAAAAGATGGGACACGACGCCGAAGAAGCAAATAATAGAAGAGTAAATCCTTTTAAAAAAGCAACTACACACCGTCTTAGTTGATTTGAATTGAAAATAAAAGGTAGGAGTTATGTGATTTGATCGCATCGAAAGATTTCAAAAGACATCTTTTATTAGGATTTAATTGAGAGGATTGAGAAGTTGAAAAGTTATACCATTCTATAGGTATTAAGCACATAAAAGCATCAAATAAGAAAATCTTTATTCATTTCTAAATCTATCGGTTCGTTTGTAAATACAATTCAAGCTGTTTGACAATTTTTTAAGTGTTCCATAGCTAAGGGTGAACGGACAAGTTAAAAAATAGGTGACTATAGAATATAAAATAAGGGCACACAGTTGAGAAATCCAGAACAGCTGGGGCATGCCATATTTTTTCTCCTTTAGCACCCCTAGGGGTTCTTAAAGAATTGGAACAGAGGATAGGAATTTTGACAGGCGGGCAAGTGGTAAATTTTAAAAAATACACAAACCTACATACTAGCACCTTTTTGAAAAACAGTTCCCAATCCTGGCAAAAAAATCTCAAAGTTACGAGATAGAAAGAGAAGGAAATCGGAAAAAGGGTAAACTGACTTTCAGACTTTCACAAAGTTGCTTCAATCTCAATACCAAATTTCAGTTCAATTTCTTGCTATGCTATATAGCAAACTTTGATGATTTCTACAGATAACAACTCATTTATTCGTTTACTTTTTAACGGCGTAGAAACCGAGCTTTTTTTACATTTATTTTTTCTCGCCGCACAATTTTGGCCCACTCGCAAAAAAGTTTTTAACAGAATGATTTATCGGCTACCTGTGAGTGCGAAACACTTGTGAATGCAATCACATTCGAAGCACACACACACACTGAGAAAATACCTATGTTCTGATGAGGAAAATGACGCAAAAAATACGCAATATAAAATGAAAATAGAAAGTGGGAATAGAAGTTTGGAAAGATTCAAATGCTAAGACCACGAGACACTTGTACAGGCCTGGGGTTACTTTTATTAAAGTTTTTTCTGCACAAAAAGAACGAGTAGAAATTCCCATGCGTTCGATTTTCGCTATGATTTTATTGTGTTTTTTTCGTTAACAAAGTTACTGAATGTATTCTCGAATTTCGGTTAAACTTAACATTAAATAATAAAAAAACAAATAGAAACACAACAGTTTAATAAAAATAAATATCTTAAGCTGTCAATTTGTGGACGTTCTAGTTTTTCAATAAAAAGCACCTGCTTGGGTGTTACCAAATTTACATCAACCCGAAACTCTTTTATCATCTCAAAACGTGCATGTTTAACGCCTCAATGAAACTCATAAATTTTGCTTTTAACTTCTAACTAGTACAAGTTTTAACTTATTAATCACTAATGGATTTATGGCGTTTCAAACATACCCTACTCATCATCAAGCCCATACTGAGTGTACACATCAAACTATGAACATATAGAAAATTAATAAC
>JARJDT010028986.1:0-12486 GCA_030264655.1 Leptusa sp. GC000079
AAAAGGATACATACGTACGCACATACGCACATACGTACATACGGACATTTTTTTAAAACCACTTTTTTGGATTCAGGGAACCTTAATTCGTGAAGATCCACTAAGACCTCGACATCAAATTTCAGCACGAATCCAATACTTTTCTTCTCTTAGTCGAAAAGTAAAAACCACTTTTTGCACTCGGGGAACCTTAATTCGTGGAGATCCACTAAAACCTCGACATCAAAATTCAGCACCAATCCGTAACTTTTCCTCTCTTAGTCGAAAAGTAATTATAATAAAAGTGTAAAGATCTTTCGTTGAGAATTGGAGTATGCTAATTCCTGAAATACCTACTTTGCGCTAGAATGAATTGTAAAGTTCCTTGGTTCTTCTTGGTCATGCATGTTTGGTGATTCCTAAATCTATTTATAATACAAAAGAGTCTGGACTAGAAACTACTAATAGTAAACGAGCGATGACAAAGTTAATATTTTTATGTTAGGCTGCAATAGGCACTCTGACTGAAATACGTGTAAAGCAGTTCGATAAATAAATTTCATCAGAAGCCGATTCCTGCGAGATCAAAGGAACGCCACAGTCAAGTACGATATAAATTCATTAGCGCACTATTTTATGTGTTCTTACGACTACATTGCGAGTACTAGTTGAAAGTAACCACAAAGCAAGAAGCCTAAATGACCGTGAAACCTACAGCAATAATTAACTAATTAATTAAAACAAACAAAAATATATCAAACGAAACCAAAATAAAATTTATGCTCCAATTATAACGTTCGTGACATTTATGACATAATGGAGATGAAGATAGAAATGAAAATGAAAATATTTCGAATGCTTACATCGCGTATTGCTTAATTTTTATTGGAAATATTTTACTTTCTCTCTCTGAACCATTAATTTATGAACATTTTTGGGTGGTCCAGGTATTCCACGAATATTTTGGTATGTGCACCCACCCATTGTTGTAAATATTTTCAGTTTTTAGACCTTGGGCGTTTATTTGTTGTGCTCTCGGAATATGTATTTACTGGATGAGGACGAAGAAATTCATCGATACATGAATACATTAATGACTGCCAAGGCCACGTTATTATTGCGGCGCTTAAATAATTTAAAATTTGAGATGAATTCGTGCGTACGCTTACAATAATTCCTGGCAATTATTATCGAAAGCCGTTATTGAAGGTATTAGATAAGAATTTTAGGCGAGCCAACTACCAACATAAAGCTCAAACCAAAAGCATTGATGATAACATTGTGTAAATCACACATTCAAATCTTTATTGCCTGGAAGAAATTTGCAGCAGACGCATAAATTTCGTAGCACGAGCGACGTCCGTTAAATTTTATCTCGGGCGTTCATTTTAAATCGGAATAATGGTTGGGATATTTCTTACGTCATGGCCTTTGATAAAGGTTCAAGTTTTTGCATTTCGAACATATTCCAACATTTCTAACATGAGAGGGACATGAAAATGATTTTCATTAGTTTTGTTATGATTCATCATTTTGAATACTAAATGTAGGCTTAATGCTTAATTTTGAGTTAATTAAAAGAAGCAGTCCAAAAGTTAATGACCTAATACTGAAAATTTTAATGAAAAAAGTTCTTCATGCCAGAGCCAAGTCGAGAGATGTATTTTTGCATTTGGGCTTGTCCAAGTCCAAGCAGAACATTTTACGAGCAATAAATGTGTATCGTTAAATGTCATTGACACCATAATTACGAGTACTTAGAATTGAAATTGCGCTTTAAATAATCTGTAATCATTTTTATTTCAATAATACATATTTAATAAATTCATCCACATAAATAAATTTTTATGTCTAATGCCATTGACATTCTAAACATCAAATACTTTTCTTTTAAACGATTCAACGCGGCGAAATTTAAAAATTAATAATAAACTAAATTTAGACCAAGGCCGGCTTTACTTTCTTTTAAACGTGAATTATTTACAGAGTGTTCCAAAAGATTTGCAGATTTGAATTTGCTGTCAATTTTACATATGCAATAGTCGCATTCAAGGCCGGGTTAAACGATCGAAGCGCCCCAGGCTAAAGGCAGAAAAGGCGCCCTATTTCTAAAACATTCGTTTTTAAAAATTTCATTTAGAAGATAAATTGGTATGTTTACTTCAAATTTGGCGCCCTTGATTTTCAAGCGCCTTAGGCGATCGCCTATGTTGGCCTTGTGGATAACCCGGCCCTGGTCGCATTTCTCTTTGAAAACTTTATCGGGATTACAGTAACAACATTGTTTCTAATAATCAACCAAGTCTACATAAATGACGTTCGGAAACGTTCAAATTCGATATTGTGGAAGGCATTGGCGGGAAATTCAAACTAGCTCAGTCTTTTTAGAGCACCCTGTACGAATGTTACACTTTAGTCAACACGGTTATAAATCATTTATCCAGATCAAGATATTATTTATTATTTAGTGACAAGATATTTATCACTTTGCTTGCCAGGCCAGGTCAGGAATATTAGACATCTGCATAAATTCACATGAAGTACATTTCTAATGCTGAATGCAAATGCAAACTACAATTATCAATTATAGGTTATTAATTATGCATGAGTGAAAGCCAAAATGTATGTATAAATTGGAATATATAAGCCAGAAATGAAAATCTTTGAATAATTGTAACTGCATAGCATTTTATTAGTCGTTATCAATAACGAAAGTTTCCACAGTGCTTTCGCCCTTAGGACAGACGACAGTCTCTGAACGCGCCGGTGTAACTGATTACTGATTGCGAACGCGCTTTTCGTGCAGGCACGAATGAAATATCAGCCACATACGTGTATAACGAAACAGTAATATACAAGCCGCGACAACCGGGAATGGCAATCGGAGGAGCGCGATACTTAAAACGCAGCACCAGCTCTCGACGACGAGGCGACGACAGGCGATAATGCAATGCATCCAAGTTTAACATCCAGCACACGTATATGTCCTCGTAATTAATTAGCGGAAGCGTACTGAGTTCGTGCGCTGTGCGCCCCGGCGCTCCATGTGCGAACACCTCTTTGCTAATAAAATATCGTTCGTACAACTAGTTTATTAAAACAACAACTTTATTCAATTTGTGCGCACACATATCCATTCGTATTGTCGTCAAATATCCGCGTGTTTCTAACCGAGGAAATTTCTCTGTTGTTATATTTCCTACATGTATGGTTTCTGTCAGGCGACAATTCCAATATTACTACAAGTTGATTGAGTAATTCATCAAGATGCATTTATTCTATCTATTTTGCATATGGAAACAGAACTACTATAATGCAAGCAATTTGTTACTAGTTAATTAGAATTTGATGTTTGTTGTGATTAAACCAATTTAGGGCCCGAGGACGAAGGACATAATCAGTACTCTTGGTGCTTGGTGTGATCTGATGCTGGTTTTTACTTCGGCGATGATTTGAAACAAACTTCGAACATACCGACTCGATTACGATAGCAAAGCTAAATGTCTTGGATAATTTGCGCGCACCCCTTAGAAAAGTTTTCGTATTATCCTTACTGGAATCTCAATAGTGCTATGCTTTTTCCACTTTTCTCAATATTCGTTTGGGAGTGGTAAAATTGACACAGCACAGCAGAGCGGTAAATTAACGTGAGGACCAATCGCGGATTCGTATTACTATTAAATTAAAAAATTGTCTATAAATTCAACCGTTGCCCGCTCACGATGAACGATGACGAAGTTGCACAAGAACGCATTCGACGATAATCGGGCATTCATAATTGAGTTTCGTAAAGTTCATTTGCCAACCGCCAGCGAACGCTCAGTCGAGGCAATTTATGCTTTTGAAGTTCGATGTTTTGTGCTACAGAAAGTTTCGATTCACGATCAAAGCTTTTATTTAAAATAGTCCTTAATAAAGGCTATAAAGAAATATTAAGAAAATTGCCGCTTTTCTAAAGCCACCAGAAATACTTGAACCGAATTTAAAGCGTATGCTAAAGAAATCAAATGCAGTTTACAAACATTCAGTTCACAGTGTTGAAGAAATCAAACTAGTAAACTAAGTTATATGAGTTTTGCACATAGTTGCTTCAGTTCAGTGCAGAATTGCACCAATAAGTCAAAAATAAAATTTTATTTGCAATTTCGTATAATAGAAGTGTTCAGTCAAGGCGTGAGAAAAAATTAGTAATAGTGTATATGACAGTATAATTAGATTTTGCAGTCGCATTCATGTTTTGCCGCCCATATATCGAAGTATAAATTCATTTTCCATAGAAATTGTAAAAGTGCAAAAAACTTTTCAATGACGCCTGACTCATATTGAAACTTTGGGAAGTTAAATTGTTTCAGCTTGCATGTGTTCAAATGCAGGCGATAATAGTTTCATTCAATGACTCGCGTTGAAAAGCATTGAAATACAATGTGATGGTTGCTGAACAGATCTAATTTTATAAATAACTGACGGATAACAACAAAACACCCGCACTTCTCAACATCATGACTAAACATCAAGGAGAAACGGATGTTTCTGCTATTGATTCGTATTTTTAAATTTTCATTTAAAAACAAACAATTTTAATTATTGACATATATTTATATGTATAGGTATAAGTTTACACTTCCGAAACACATTCATTACACTTAAATCTAACTGAAAAGGATTTCGAAGTATTATACAATATAATGCATGCAGTAAATTTGCATAGGGAAAACCCACACGCTAACTTTGTATGTAAACCTCAATTTGTATCTTTCCAAAGTGAACTTTTCGTCGGGAATTAATTATTTTGTCATGTGATGAGAACATTTTCACTTTGTCTTAGGTAAACAAACCGAGAAAAAACCAGGATGAAAATATGCGAATGCTTAAAAAGACAAATATTAGGCAACTTTTTAATTCACTCGATTTTTGCATGCCACTTTTGTAGCTTTCAAAATATTCGTGTGGCATGTCTGGTTTACTTTGGCAACTTTTGTGGTAACTGGCAATGGCTTCATATGAAAGTAAAGAAACGAAGATTCGTTGATTACACACGGATTCACTTCCGAAAGTAGACTTGGCACATTTTGAAATTTTCCTAAAAGTTAATTTTGAGATTGAAACAAAGTACACGACCGACGAGAGCACGCCTGGGACAAGTTTCCTCCCTTCTGTCGACACTTCTGATGCCTGTGCTTCTTGTTTACAGTTACCAGTAACAGTAAATCTGAAAATTAATAATTGTTTCTGCGAATGCAACATTGTAAATGTTTCGTGAGTTGCCGAGGTGCAGACCGGAAGTGTCGACATAACAAACGCACGCGTCGATTGCGAGAGTGAAGCGTTGAAGATATTTAAGAAACTTTACCCGTCCATGCAAATATTATAGGCCAGATTAGTTTATCGCAGCCTTGGGAGCTGTTGGAGCAAGACGGGGATACCTTCCTTGACGCTATTATACGGTTTCACTGTATGCATTCAATCCGAAGGATGAGCGAGGGGTTGCTGTTGGCTTGGCTGTTGAGATAAACAGGAAATGCTGTTGCTTGCTCTTCCTTAAATGAGCTCTTTTTATGCTCTGATGGGGGCCGTTACACTTCACAGAGAAGCACCTTTAATAAAGTCAAAGTGCACTACCGATATCCGTGCCGATATCTTAGTTGGCTATTGTCTATAAAAACCCAGTGAAACTAGCGGTAATCTGTGGAAAATTGTGTTTACCCACTTATAAATTATTCATAATCGGTCTTCCTTTCCTCCTTTTTCCCACTCGCACTGACACAATTTAGTCATAGGATACGTGGATACGGAGCAGAAGTATATGAGGAGGGGAAACGAAATGCAATAACGATTTGTAAATCTGGCTCTTTAAATTTAAAATACATGCATATGAATGATTGAATGTCTCTGTATAAAAAGAGTTTCCATTCGGCAGTCAATTTCGAGCAAAAATTTACATACGCGACGAGCAATAAGTTCCGGAAACTCGTCTTCGATTTGCATTTAAATGTTTTCTGAGAAGTATTGCGATTTTGTCGATCAACTTTTCCTTCAGGTACACAAGACAATACCGATATTTATTGTTTTTAAAATCGTATTTATTTTTCAAATTAGAAAATTCAAATCGACATCGCTTTGCTGCGAGTTTGCGGCCAGATTGTAATCAACAAAGCCACAGAAATTGCATTCATACAGTTTGACAACAACTTTGTCTGTATTGTGCATACCTATTAGATAGATATCAAGTCAAAGAGATAATGTCGACCGCACCGTTTCAACCGAACAGAAAATGACTGACAAAGTGAAGTAATTTGACTTTAAAATACTTTGGCAAGAGACATTTAAATCTGTTTGATAGCTCGGCTTTTGGTTAGATACAGTAAGTATAGTGGGCAAAGCCTAGTGGCAACTAAGTCCCTTGCGGGTTTTCCTAATATCATAGGTATAAATACTAAAGAGGGTTATTTTATTAAACTGTATACTGCTTAACTTTGACACATTTCTGCAGTATGAAGCGCCTATTTTAGCCAATGGCACATTTTTGAAGTTTATCACATTAAAAAGTTTATTTTTGAATCTGATAATAATTACAAATTTGAATATTAAAATTTATGGATTACTGTAACATGCTGTATGTGTTTGCGGTGTCGGCGTATCCGGAAACTGGTCGGCTCGGGGAATAAACCTGCCCAAGAGTTGACGCAAACTTTGTAATCTTTAAGTAAATTCATAAAGGGAAAATTTCCCCAGGGCGATGTAACGATATCTCTTTACCTAGGCGAACTGTACCGACACTGTGGGCTTGAAATGGAATAAAAAATATCACCACCCTCTTTTCGTGCCTCTCCAGTCGAAAATACTGGCTTATACGCTCGTTACATTACATTCATACTCTTTTCACCTTAAACGACCAAACCGAGAGTGCCGAAGACGAGGTGATAATAGAATAAATTTAGAAAACGACACAGATTATTATTAACCGCATGCTTAGCGGTGTATTTATATTTATGTTTTGCACACAAACTTGCTAGTTGATGCAGTTTGAAACCTGTAGAGTACGTGTTATCAATTAGATTTGGCAGGCTGGTCACACGTAACAAGTATACATATTACTACAAATATGTGCGCAATTGAATTGAGACATCATGGCACTCGGACGGCAAATTCGGACTAATGTTTGAGCTAATTCACTTCCACATGCATATGTTTCAAACAGTGGCTAAACCAAGTTACGAAATGTTGATATTGACTCGTTGTGAATGCTTAATATTATCAAGCAGTCATTTCAAATGTACCTACTCCACTATACTATCTAACTGTCGTTTACATTATTGATGAACGCAAATTGTTTCGTACCCTATGGCCATACCCCACATCGATAGAGAATACGTGATTAGGCTTAATTAATTAGACTCGGGCGAGATGATGCACAAATGCCTTTCAATTCACGTTATACAGGGTGATTTATAACTCAATGCAAACACTGATATTTGTTATGGGATACAGACTGAAGATTCGTTTATCGTGTGGGCGTAGATCCAAAGAGCTTTATATGACATAGAGAGGAGGACCTGACATGTAATGTAATAGTTTGTTTTCAAGGTGAATGTTTGACATAATTTAACCTTCACCTTCAGATTGCACTGTGAATTCATAGAAACTTGGTTTGTTATCCCGCAATCATTACGTCAAATAATGTCAAAATGCTTCCATCTTGAATATTTACGTCACTCGATTGGCATTATTTTGCTATATAACGAACCTAAGGAGGGAAGATTAACTAAACAGTCAACAAGTTAGGCAATACATTTAACATTGCATGTATTAATTGTAGTCTATATAATACGAAACCATTGACGAATGTTGTGATAATTTCAGCAGATAACGTTTTTGACATTTTTGATATAGACATTTTTAGAAATTTGTTTGTTCTAAATTTGTGTTTGTATGGGTAACATGGATGCCGCTTTGCTTCCGTTAGGGGAGCTGATGTCCACTCTATGTACATATTGAACTCTTTGCTTAGATCAGTATAATTCGGTTGGTGCATATATCCGAGCAAACGCACATGTCTGATGTTGATGTATCAATGCATAATTATCTCAAAGTTTATGCAAATCTGACAAAACAATGGTCGTCGTAATGATGACAATGAAGAAATGAATTTAATTGCACAAAGAATCAAATTGCGTGAAGAGTATACTTTGAGTCTGGTGAGAGCCTGTAATTTGCCTACAACAAGATACTATGGCTAAGGCATATAGTGCTGCTGCATAATTGGCCGTGTTAATAAATGCTCTTCGCGCATTTGTTCGTCTTGTCGTTCTGTGTGTATTAGGGATAGCGGAAAATTAGCGTGTAATTTGAAACGTTCGGAACGTTATTAAGAGTTTAATTTTAACGAAAATAAATTTCAACGAAAATGCCCGTACAATGCGAAGACGAGCGCAAAGTGAAGGGCAAACGAATGGGAATGAGAATAAGAAGAAGACTGCAGAAACAACAAGCATTATATACGCCATCAAATACTTGTGTTGAGCATAGCGCATCAGGGCGCTTACTATAAAGGATAAAGCTCGAAGAGAACATCGGAACATGCGAATTTTCGGGAAGGTTTCATTCGGCTGAAGTGCACGATCCTCTGTACGTTCTGTTCTTGTACACTGAAAATGATGCTGGAACAATACACATCGGCAAAGTTTATTATATAATCGAATTATTTTGCCACTAGACTCGTCTTCATTGGGCGTACGTTGGCGTGATTGTGATAGCTTTCTGCATGCTTCCTAACAGAAATTTATCATTCAAGTATTTCAAATTTACCAACCACAAACGTACCTATTTCTAACATAATTAAATAACATTTAAAATAATAGTAAGATCTGAAATCAATCAAATTATATTTTAATATATATTTTTATATCCGGCACATTTTTCAAAGCTATTTATATGATTGCCGGCAGCGCGTGAAGAAATTTAAAAAAATAAAATAAATAGTTTTAATTGAACTTTTGCGATTGCAATTGCATATTTGCAGTTTATAAGCAAATATAAACCCAGTAAAGTTTAAAATAGTTGAAGAAGTTTTCGAATGCAATTTCCTGTTTTGAAATGTATGAAATTACTTCATAGCAAATTTTCAATTACGCCAATATGTACAAACGCCATTACTCAATTAAAAATATCTTGTTCTTTTTGTAAATTTTGCTATTATACGTATATTTGCCGATATCAAAACAAATCGATTCTTTTGTGAAAACCTATAAATGTTATATTCTTGCATATCACAGGTTATATTGCATTATAAATAGACAAAACAAGATTTAATTAATTGCTTGCCGGACTTTACATTTACATAACTATATGATGCGGGTATAGATATAGGTTTACCAATGAATTTGCAATAGTTGGGGAATTTGTTTGCAGTTTGGTTTGTTTGATATGTCCATGCATCATGCACACGAGGAATATAAAATACAAACACGCCAAATTAAATTCTAACAACAACAAACCCGATTTTCAATATGTTCCGATAAACAAAATGCATTTCAATTTGATACTATGTATGCGTTCAGTGTTTTATTATTTTTTCGGGCATAAATAAATCATACAAGATTTGCAATATCGAAATGATGAAACATTTCATCTTAATGAGATTCGCTTGATTAATTAGCGTTCACTTTTTACCCTCTCTTTGACTGTTCTTTGTGCTATTGTCTGATTTTTGTATGGTTTTTGTTCGTGTTCATGCTCGGTGCTGAGATGTTTTTCATTCTTGTAATCATACGTAAAAAGAACAACGTGTACCTCTAACAATACAATATTACTATAAAACCAAACATATTTTTCTTCTTAAAAAATAAGAGTAGGTGATGGTGAATGGATTTAGTCAAAATTGGAACAAAGAAAGTTCTCAAATAAAAAATAAATGTGTCTGATGTTCATCTTCTTTTAGTTCGTTTTTGTCGTTTAGTTATTTCACGGCGTCGCGTCCACTGATTGAAGTGTATCGCGGAGCAGTTCGATGCACTTTTCCAAGTGCGCTATAAATTTTTTGCTTCTTCAACATCTACTATCTACTTATTCAATCAACTATTCATCATCCTGCGCATACCTACATAGCCAGAGTATTTTAATATTCAATTACAAAAACAGGAGAAGCGAGAACTTCGGCAGTAGCATCGCGATGTGTGGTATTTTTCATTTATCCTGAGGTTTTCCTTTAAGTGAGACCAACTACATATATGTATATGTATTCAGTGCGGTTGCAGTAATTATTGAAGAACGTATCCGCCGGAACAACGCACCCAACCACGTTATGCTTCCGCCAAGAGAAAATACGAAATATGCGCGATGCTCGTTTCCGGTAATTTCCTTGCCAGAGCACGTGGATGCGCCGGGCGCGCGTTTATATCGTCGGATTATTGCGTTAGATGTACTCGCTTAATTTTTAAACGGATTTAAAGAGTTCTGTTTTGCGTTGCTCAACTTTTTCACTACAAACTCAACGACCTAAATTCACAAATCATCTGCTAACCCTTGTTTGCGCCACTGAAACTGATCCAGAGCGCTTAAACTATGCTATGCGCGATTTGTAAGAGATAAAAGCAACATCAGTTGCATGGCAAGATTGCGCTAGTTCGAGAATATTATACGTCATCGAGTTTTCAGGGCGCTTTACATACATCCGCATGCACAGATACATGTCGGCTAATAAAATATCCGTCTGGTTCGGTGGTGTAACCGGAACCTTAAGGTATCTTTCGGCGAGGAAATCTTTCAATATATATTTTCATCCCTGGCACACCACACACGACCCCGATTCAAAGTTATGCAAATTTATCGATGCGATCCCCTCACAAAACCCCTGCCACTGCCACTGACTTGAGTTCAAATTCGATGCATATGTGTGCATATCTTGCAGGACCGCACTGAAAATCAAATCTTCTCATGATGATTTTATCAGTTTTCATTTTACCTAAGTGCAGTCCTGATATGAAATGATCAATTTCAAAATATGTTTGGATATGAAATATGTACACGAATTTATTTTTTATTTGTTTTTTTACATCGTTTAGTTCAATTCCGCTGATGATGTTTGTGCTATGTGCGGTTTGGTGTTAATGATAGTCCAGTTTTTAAAATAATTGCGCCTAGATAACGATCGCTTTGTTTTAAATAATTTAATGCGACAAAATAAAACGGCAAAGAGCAAAGTGCAAAATGTATCCACGTGTCGCCACAACTAAATATATATTTATTCTGTGCAACATACAATTTGTTGTGTGCACAAATGACACCGAGTGTAATCCTGTTTAAATTGTTAACTTGAAATAAATGATTTAAATGTTTTCAGTATTGTGGCTCAGCCCTGTATTGGGCATTTTGTCTACATTTCATTTTAACATGTCTGGCACACACATCCAGCACATGCATATGCACACACTTGATCGCGTATAAAAAGCATTCAGATAGCACTTTTGTATCGTAACATATGAAAATGGGAAAATAGGAGGCGCGCATACGGTTTTTGGAAATTCCCATTTCGAACGAATTTATCTAGCGGTGATGCGCGGCTAACTGATGCGAGAACGAAAAGTTTTTTTATAATCTTAAAATTGCCTGCTCGCCTTTGCCTGATGTCCCAATGCCTCCACCTCGTCCTCCACTTTTTCTTCTTCATCCGTTTTCAACCGCATAGGTTTCACGTTCTGTGCCGCGCGGTGAGGCTGAGCCTTTCTATTTCCCTGATATATATCGTCGGTTATACGCTTATATAAAAGAAGACAAAAAGGAAGTTCGCTACTGGACAGGCAACAAAAAAATAAGAAGAGAATGTTAAGGCGTCGTGGAACACGATAAGAAATACCATTAGTCAAGGTTTTAGGAGAACATTGTGCTTGCTGCTCTTGAAATGGCAAATTTCTATGCTTAATAAAAATACTATTTATACAAATGTAACACCGATGGCGATTAGGCTCAACAAATTTTATTACAGCAAAAAATGCGCTTACTTTGTCATTTGCAAGTTTTTTGATGATGACATGACTCATTCGTTACAAATTGCTTGGACCATCGTCCATTTATGAATTTTTAACAACTTTTGGTATGAAATTAAAATTCATTTTATATTAGCAAAACTTGGTCTTTGATTTGCTTACAATTTAAAAATGAACAAAAAATGCGTGAAATAGTACATTTTTATGCAAGGCGTAAAAGTTTCATTTCAATGCCGCCCTTAGATTGTTGCAGAGCATTGTTGTGGACGAGCGGAGCGAGTCCACAATGCGAGGCAACAACAGAAGTCATTGAAATTAAAGTTTTTGCCGAGCATTAAATACTATTTTATCTTCAATCTAATTAAGAAAACAATTAATATCATCCTAAAATTGAATATAAATATATGAAAATATATATATATCAGTTAGGACGTTTGCTGTGGAGACCTGCGTCGCGCAGTGCTAGCGGCGTCCGCTTATCGCCCAAGTGGCCTGCGGTCAAATCCTAGCAGCAGCGACATTTTAA